>AWOL01S0005016.1:78529-149498 GCA_000715115.1 Nicotiana otophora
TTAAGGAGCAGTATTGGTGGGATAACATGAAGAAGTCTATTGCAGAATTTGTAGCCCAGTGTCCTAATTGTCAACAAGTAAAGATCGAGCATCAGAAACCCAGTGGATTGATTCAGAATATAGAGATTCCGACCTGGAAATGAGAGGTGATTAATATGGACTTCATTATTGGATTACCTCGCTCTTATCATAAGTTTGACTCCATCTGGGTGATAGTTGATCGACTTACAAAATGTGCCCATTTTCTGCCAGTTAAGACAACTTACACGACTGAAGATTATGCGAAGTTGTATATTAAGGAGATTGTTAGGCTACATAGTGTGCCGGTATCTATTATATCAAACCAAGGAGGTCAATTTACGGCTAACTTTTGGAGGTCTTTTCAGAAGGGTTTAGGCACACAAGTGAATCTCAGCACTGCATTCCATCCGCTGACTGATAGACAGGCTGAACATACCATTCATACACTTGAAGATATGCTATGAGCATGTGTTCTAGATTTCAAGGGGAATTGGGATGACCATCTGGCAACTCGTAGAATTCACCTACAATAATAGCTACCATTCCATTATTAAAATGGCCTTGTACGAGGCACTGTACGGGAGGAGATGTAGATCACCAGTTGGATGGTTCGAAGTCAGTGAGACAGAATTATATAGGCCAGATTTGATTCACCAAGCTATTGAGAGGGTGAAAATGATACAAGAGCGACTGAGGACGGCACAAAGTATGCAAAAGTATTATTCCGATGTCCGACGTCGTGATCTGGAATTTGAGGTTTGTGATTGGGTTTTCTTGAGGATCTCGCCGATGAAGGGTGTTATGTATTTTGGAAAGAAGGGTAAGCTGAGTCCGCGGTATATGGGGCCGAACAAAATTCTTCGACGAATTGGACAGGTTGCTTATGAGTTAGAATTGCCATCTGAATTGGAATTTGTTCACCTGGTATTTCATGTATCTATGTCGAGGAAATGTATTGGATACCCTTCTCTGGTCGTCCCTATCAAATATGTACAAGTTACAGAGGATCTAACATATGAAGAAGTGCTAGTGGCTATATTAGATCGAACAGTCCGCTAGCTGTGAACAAAGGATGTAGCTTCTGTCAAAGTATTTGTGGAGGAATAAGAATACAGAAGAAATGACATGGGAAGCAGAAGAGGAGATGAAGTCTAAATACCCTTACATGTTCCAGATTGAAGATAACAAGGATTCCAGGGGAACGCATGATGCATTAGAAGGTGAAACTGCTCTATGAGGTAAGCAATAGCTTGAGAATACTCTTTCTTAATAAAATGGTAATACGCAGATAATGTGTTACACCCTGTGCGTCCCAAGGTGACATAATGAATATAAAACTTGTTAATCATGATTTAAATAATTTTTAAGTCATAATATGGCTATATATGATGTTTGGATAGAAAATATGAAGTTTGAGAAAAATCGAATTAAAGTTGCGGAAACTCCGACTAAGGATTTGCCCTGTAATAGAGCTTTTTGAGAAATATAACACATATGAGGTCTTTTTGGGACATATTATATATCAGATTGAAGGTCTTGGAATGTAGTTTTCAATGCACTTAACCGTTCATTCATACGACACCCGGATAAAAAGGTATAAGCATTGGAAGAAGGGCCAATCAAAGGGTGCCAAGTATTACCTTTATGACTTTTAAAACGATTGGGATATTTGCATCCCATCTCGTCTCTTTATCCAATTTTCCAGAGATCTAGCCCAAATGACACCCCTAACTTTACTCTTAAGCTCTCTATAAGAGCTTCAACAATATTATCATCCCGGACACGGAATCAAGAAGCGATAATATTAAAACGATGCCTACGATGTAAGTATCGCTATATCGCCTCTCATTTTCTTTGTGGTTTGAGTTTTGGAAGGTACTTCATAGTTAAGAAAACGTTTTATTTCTATATTTAAGTATTTAAATATCAAGGAAGGTTGATAAATTCATTTCCTAATAGTTAGAACTTACGGGACGGTGATCGGAAGCCGTGAGTTCGAGTTATTTGACTTGTAGTAGACTGTTTTGTGGGCTGTTTCGTGTTGCATTTGGGCTATATATTTTTATACTGTTTAATGGAGTTTTGGAGGATACATTGTGTGGAGAAACACCACATAATGACGGAATGGTGGGCAGGTCGTTCATCATTACATTATTTTAAGTTGTTTGATACTACTTTGGTTCTCGTTTTATATATGAAGTGATTAGGGTGTGTGGGCTGTTTTGTGGTATATTATGATGATATAAGGTTGCAAAATGATGCTCACATGTTGTTATTATTGTGTTCTTCTTGTTGTTGGTATATGGTATTGGAGGAGGGCCTAGTTACAGGGGAGATGCTGCCCAGATTTACGTAAACGAACTACTAGTTTAAGTTGCGGACTTAGCCTTTACTTAACACTGATTTTGAATCTCCTTGTGATGTGGTAGATTAAATTGAGTTGTTTGAAGAATTTCTTGGAAGGTATTAAGGACTCAACGGAGTTAAGGTATGTTAAGGCTATCCCTCCTTTCCTTTTGGCATGATCCGTACGATTCAAACGAAACGAGCAAATATGCAACTTTCATAAATGACTCTATTTATAGAAATACTAGGGATGTCTATATTCTTGATTTCTCATGTGAATTATTAATATATCCTCTGTTCACGGGTCTCAGAAAAATACGTATTTGATAAAGTTTGTCCGAAAGGCATATTGATTTTATGATATTCGAGAAATCTTATTAACGTATTTCTTATGCATTTCATGCATTTATACATGTACATTGACCCATGACCATAAGTCGTTATATATGCGTATATTATATGTATATGGAATATGGGAAAAGGTTAAGGCGTTATATACGCACCACCACCTGATCAGCTGGTATACATTGATGATTTTGCCCACAGTGGCTGAAATGATATGATGGGATGCCCTCAGAGACTTGATGATGTTATGAACGCATATACCTATGCATGGTATGACATTTATACGCACATGCATAACATTATAATTTTTCATGATTCACAGAGCTATTCAGAATTTCAGGTTGAGTTCTTTACATCATGTTTCTTTCATGTCTTTTTTATACTATTGTCATGCCTTACATACTTGGTACTTTATTTGTACTGACGTCTCTTTTGCCTGGGGACATTGCGTTTCATGCCCGCAGGTCCCGATAGACAGGTTGAGAGTTCTCCTAGTAGGCTATCTGCTCAAAAGAAGGTGTTTGTGCACTCTACTTGCTCCGGAGTTGCCTATTTGGTCAGTATGATTTGAATATGTATTGTTTGGTATGGTGGGGCTCTGTCCCGACCTTTATGATATTTATGTACTCTTAGAGGTTTGTAGACAGATGTCATGTATACTGATACTGGTATGGCCTTATAGGCCAGTACGTAATATGTATAAGTCGGTATATCAAGTTGGGTCACCCTATATTGAGTATTTTCTCATGTTTTATTCTACTTATCTCACGACAGCCTCTCCGGCTCAATTACCTATGATAGTATGATACGAAAGATACGTTACGTTGGTACTCGGTTGAGTAAGGTGCCGAGTGCCCGTCGTGGCCCATCAGTTTGGGTCGTGACATAATGTACATATCCATAATACTTTGTATAGCCTTGTAAGGCCATAGGTTGGGTTTAACAGCTTGCAAGTTTGGCTAGTTTCCATTTTATAGGGAAAACTCATCCGGAAATTTCCGTCGGAATCCACGATGAGTTAGACTCCCCATAAACCCTTACATTCGAGGATGAATGTTACTAGTGGGGGGAGGGTGTTACAACCCATATTCGCGTACGTTAGATCACGCCGTAACTTAGTCGACGTAAATCCGAGAAGAGATTATCTTTGAGATACTAAGAAGTTAATCCTATTGGTCTTAAACGATACAAGGGTGTGTAAGAGTGGTTAACAAGCATTAGAAGTTAAACGAATCAAGGATGTTGTAACCCGTATTTTCAGGTAAAACTAGAGGTTATAAATATTCCCAAGAGGTCGTATTTTAAGGGATTTGAATCATATAATATATATATATCATAAGCCTTGAAATCAAGCGAGTCATGAAACAAAAGTCGACAAAAGTTGTCGCAACTTACGTTCATAATTTTACTTAAACTTTTAGGTCAAATGTTACTACGATTTTCTCCTAATTTAATTGGAATTACGTGGTGATCAACGCATCACATTGAATATCTATGAGTCTAGTTTCCAACGCATTAAACCATTTGTCAATACGATTTTGGAGTAGAGAGATAGTTGCCTTTTCGCGAGACTGCGCCAAACAGCTCTCTATGGGGCCCACATAGGCGGTTGAGACATATGGATATATATAACACGCCTCAACCCCGTTTTAAGTCATTCCTATTCAGTAAATTCAGACCTTAGAACCCTAAAAATACTCTCTCAAGGTTCTCGCATGATCCAAGACCAAAACAAAGTGCAAACAACACAAATCAAGTGTCGGGAATCTCGTGGCGCTAGTAAGTTTCTTGTTCTTCTTGTTGTTGCTGATTTTTGTGTTGTTCTAGCTCGTGTTAGAGGTTGTTTTAAGTGGTTTATGTTATGTAAAATACTCCCTCAAGTTTTTAATATCAACCCTAGGTTATTTCAAGTCTTCTAAAGCGATTCTAGTGCCGAAAAACCCTAATTGATTGCCAGTTTCGCTTCCTTGCTCTTGTGGCAGCATTGGAGGGATATTTCGTGGTCAATTAAGGTCAAATTGGAGTTGTTCCTTCTGTTTAAAGTTAATGAACCTCTTTCCCTACATGTATTTAAGATTATCCAAGTTACGGCTAAGTCGTTGAAGCTAGAACTTATGAGATATATATCGAAAGGCTTGTTAGTAATATTGTTGGTTGGTGGACTATTTTGTGAGGCCCAATATGATTATTATTGATGTTGTTTGGGCTGTTTGGTGGTTGTTTTAACTTGTGTAAATTCATATAAATAGGGTAGGTATTGTCCGTTTTATCGTAAAATAGGCTGTAATCAATACATAATAGTTATGACGCTTAAACGATAACGATAGTGTCATTTCTCTTATTGTAGACTAAGGAGTCGTGACATTTGCATAGCTTGAGGTTGGGATGTATATACAAGGTATGTGAGGCTATCCCTTTCCTTATTTTGCACGACTCCGATTGAATATAATGTAATGAACGAGCTTCCAATGATACTCCACTCTTAGAAGCTAGCAGTATTTACATTGTTTCCCTTCTTATGGAACGATTGATATTGATGTTACTTCTCTTATTATTATGTTATCAATGTTGTTGGTACTTCCTGATTCTTATAAGATTCTTGATGAAGATTTAATCCAAATAACGTGTACGGAGGATACCGACCTTACGTCACTCCGAAAGGTTCAAAATGTGATTCCAATGAGTCCAGCACGCATCATATATATGTATCTTTTTTACTCTACCGAGCCGCGCTATAGTCGACTGGGTACGACACCTATTGTGCAACCACTAATTAGTTGGGTTTTACCGAGCTCCACGTGGACGGGTACGATTCTACCGAGCCTTATGATGGTCAGGTATATTTTTACCAAGCCTATTACGGCCGGGTACGATATGATAATGATGATGCCCACAGAGGCATATATGTTAAAAGTTTGTGTGTGTATATATATATATATATATATATATATATATATATCACGTGGACAGGTACGATTCTACCGAGCCTTATGATAGTCAGGTATATTTTTACCGAGCCTATTACGGCCGGGTACGATATGATAATGATGATGCCCACAGAGGTGTATGTTTTAAAAGTTTATGTGTGTGTGTGTGTATATATATATATATATATATGTATGTATGTATGTATATATATATATGTATGTATGTATATATATATATATATATGTATGTATGTATGTATATATATATATGTATGTATGTATATATATATATATATATGTATGTATGTATGTATGTATGTATGTATATATATATGTATGTATGTATGTATCATGAATTTCAGGTCAGTAGTCCTCAGAGGTACCCACATGTTACATGTTGTATATTCTCTATCTATGTTTATATTACTGTTCTTACTTATGCTTTCCTGCTTTACATACTCAATATTTTATTCGTACTGACGTCCTTTTTATTTGTGGACGATGCATGTCATGTTGCAGGTCCTAATAGACAGGTAGACGAAGCTTCCCCACCATAGTAGGCTGCCCAGTTCAGCGGTTATTGGCGAGATCCCTTCTCCGGACTTGTCGTTGTCTTGGTATGCATTTTTGTTATAGGCATTATGGGTATGTCGGGGCCCTGTTCCTACAATGTTGCATCACTTATGTTCCTTTAGAGGCTCATAGATAGGTGTCGACTCATGTATAGTTTGGATTGCCTTATCGACTGAGTTTTGTTGTGTAATCTCTCATGGCAGCTTATCAGCTCGTACCTTATACATAGCATCATGACAGCCTTGTTTGCCCATGTTATATATGTTCATGCCATTATCTGTCATTGTTTGTTGTTTAGGATTCATGCCTACCATTTATATTGATCTCAGGGCCCTTATAAATAACAAGAAAGGTTAGATAAAATATGCGTTGGTGCTCGGCAGGTATGGCCTGAGTGCTAGTCATGGCCCTCCAGTTTGGGTCGTGACATCATACCCTCAGTTCCAAGTTTAGAAGTGTTACTTATCTCAAAATGTGCAAATCACAACTCCAACAAGCCCTTCGCATACGTATCGGCCTCCAAACGACTCGAATCTAGTCACAAATAACTTAATATCAACAAATAATGCCGTAGGAAATAAACTTCAAACAATAAAGTTTCGACCTTTATCAAAATCAAAAAAGTCAACCCAAAAAGTCAACCCTGGGTTCACGTCTCGAAACCCAACAAAATTTATAAAATTCGAACATCCATTAAATTATGAGTCCCACCATACCAAAATCATCTAATTTTGACCTCAAATAGACCCTCAAACCTCCATTTTTCATTTTTGAAAAGTTTCCACCAAAATCCTCATTTCTCCACTTTAATTCACTAAATAAACGACAATAACAAGGATGGAATTATGATAAATGAACAAATCTGAGTCAAGAATACTTATCGCGATCCAAGACGTGAAAATCCCCTCCAAAATCGCCCAAAATCGAGCTCTACAACTCAAAATATGAAAATGATATTCTAACCCTCGATTTGGAATTTTAAACCTGCTGCCTAATGATTACACTACGCGATCGCGGAATTTCCCTCGTGATCGCGAAGAACAAGGTCTTCAGTAGCCAAAAACCACCTATGCGAATGCACTCTCCAGGCCATGAATGCAGTGACTAATTTCCCATACCTACGCGATTGCGGACAGACTCACGCGATCTCAAGAACAACAGGTGGAAAATTCCCAGGCCTCCTCTTCCTTCTTCGCAAACTTGTCCCCTGTCACGCGTTCACGTAGCGCAACCCCTCACAGCTCCGCAATCACAGACATAACTTCGTGAACACATAGAACAAATTTCATCCTGCCAGACTTGACCTAAGCGATCGTGGTCCTCCTTTCGTGATCGCGAAAGAGGAAACCAGAAGCACAAACATCAACAATCTAACAAAGTCTAAAGTGAGTCCAAACTTGATACAAAATACAGCCGAGGGCCCTGAGACCCCATCCAAACATATCAACAGGTCCTAAAACACGATACGAACTTAGTTGAAGCTTCAAATCACATCAAACAATATCGAAAACATGAATCGCACCTCAATTCAAGCCGAATGAACTAATGAACTTCTAACTTCTAAAACTAATATCGCATCGTACCAAACCAACTTTGATTAACCGCAAATATTGCACACAAGTCATAAATGACACAGCAGACCTACTCCAACTCCCGAAACCAAAAATCGAGCCCGGAATCAACAAAGTCAACTCTCGGTCAAACTTCTCATCTTTCCACACCTTCAACTTTCTAACTTTCACCGATTCAAGCCAAAATGACCTACGCACCTCCAATTCAATATCCGGACATACTCCTAAGTCCAAAATCATTATACGAAGCTATCAGAACCATCAAAACTTAATTTTGGAATTATTTATACATTAGTCAATATCCGATCAATCTTTCAGCTTAAGCTTCCAACCTTAGGACTAAGTGTCCCAATTCATTTTAAAATATCCCCGAAACCAAACCAACCACCCCGGTAAGTCGTATAACTATAAATGAGTATAAAATGAGCAATAAATGGGGAAACAGGGCTACAATGCTTAAAACAATTGACCGGGTCGCTACATATATGCATGCATCGTGGTTATTCACGATCCAGGTAGCTTTAGGCTATTATATTCCCTATTTTTCTATCATGCCTCTTTGATACCGTGTTTCCTCCACTTATATGACTACGTGATCTATTATCCATGCTTGAAATTATGTCTAAGTTATTTTCTTATCTTTTTGAGCTATTTGTCTTAGTCGTAGTCATATTCTTCACTCATGATATCATATCCATGTGTCATATCTCTATCTGCGTGCAATTTGTATATGTTATCTCGCATGTTGTTAGACTCTTTGAGTGTGACATGGGTTTGAGCTGAGTTGTGGCACGTTGGTATATTTCATGCGATATTTTGAGTGTGATGCTATGAGATGTTTCCATATTGAGACTTGAGGAGATTGATGACTGATATTAGGCCATAGAGACATGTGATATTGATATTCAGGTGACGCTTGCATCAAGTCCCATATTGGGCAAAGTGATATTGACCTTTAACTTTGATCCGATCAGTACTTAGGTTAGGACCTTCTCCTCAGAAGTCTGATGATAACCCATATTACTTTGGGCCATGTGAATAGAGGATCATGAGATATGCTTACTAGTGGACTTATCTCAGGCGCCGTACAATTTAAGTGTGTGTTTGTGATAATTCAGGGGTATTTTACTAGGCACCTTAAGAGTGCTGAGAATATGATTCAGGGATACTTATGCTAGGCACTACGAGTGTGCTGAGATTATGTATACTTGCTGATTAGACCGTGATATTGTTGATTTTGGTATGTATATTTTACATGCAGGCATAAAGTTGTAATTTTCTCTTGCAAAATGATATTTAATGTCTTTATTTGATATTTAGGGCTTGAAATTACAGTTTGCCTTGATAAATCCATGTTTAGATGATTTCTATAAAAAAAGTTGATATGTTGACTGTTATGCGTGATAAGCATGCTTATTTCTCCTCTTATTGCGTTATAATTTAACTTATTATTATTTGAGTTGCTTTTCTTTATATGTCGTTATTATGCTGTTATTGTTGTTGTCGGCTGTTGAAAGTGAGCATCGAACTTTGCCATCCTTGTCACTACTTTCACTGAGGTTAGGCTCGCTACTTACTATGTACATGAGATTAGTTACACTCAACTACACTCTTCCCTTCATGTGCAGATCCAAGTGTTGTTGATAGTGGTGGTTGCTAGTGAGTTGTTATCCGAATTTGCTTGGAGATTTCAAGGTAGCACTGTTATTCTGTTCGCCGGCCTTGAAGTCCCCTCTTTTATCTTATGTTATTAATGTTCAGTCTTTCAGATAGAATTGTCTTGTTCAAATTTTGTATTTAGTACTCTATATAGCTCATGCACTCGGTGACACCTTTTGAGTGGTTTCAGTTGTACTATATTTGTGACTCAAGTTATATATGCTATTTCGCTATTTGAGATTATTTCATATCGTTGTTGAAGTTTAGTTCCGCATATCTATTGTTGGCTTTCCTAGCAAGTAAAGTTAAGTATCATCACGGCTCTGGTAGAATTTTGGGTCGTGACACCAAGAATATAGATAGCCTGAATATATTCTATACTATATTGGCATTTTGTGAAGTCGATATCTAAATACCTTATTATCTTTAACTTTTACGCCTTTTCATTATGTGAGCATAAAATATTTGTTCTTTTAAAATACCTTATGAACCATTTGGCTGATTTTCAAAGATAAATTTCTAAATTATTCAAATATCTTCTCAATATCCCAAAAATGTATACAAGGATGCGTACAAGCCTAAACATACATCAGATGCCTTGACGTCCATTTGACGTAGCTCAAGACCAGATTGTGAAACTAATGCCATTATAGTCCTGAATGACACTTTCGATAAAATAAAATAAAATGTATCTTTATATTCTATGCCTTTTTGTTTTTTGTAAAGATAGCCTATTTTGAGACCACCATTTATGTTACGCCCCAAACTATGAGGATAGTCACGGCATTCGATGTCTTAACTTTTGATCGAGCGAACAAATCTATTATGGCTTGATAAATATAACTCATGCATGATTTTGAAAACTTAAATTCTATCCACAATACATTTCCTTTCTTTTATTAGCTTATAAAATATTTAAATAACTAAAAGAGTTAATCATACCTGTCATGTGAGACCACAATAATAATGACAAAAGAATAAATATAACCCACTATGTCTATGAAACCCTTATGATAATATGAGTAAAATAATAATAGTGACAAGGTTACGACTATATCCAAAAAAATATATAAACTTTGTATTAAGACAAGAGAATGTCCTGAGCATGGATGGGGCTCACCAAAAGATCATTGGAGAACGAGGGAGGTGCCTGGTGAGGGTCCACGATATATAAGTACCCAAATTTATGGAAACATGAAGTGATAATATGCAATTTAAAATACAAGGAAGTTAATTTCATAAAATATCTTAGAGTTTGAGCTTTAAACAAACTTATAGAAGTCCCTACTCACTGACATGTGTAGGCCTCTATGTGTACCTCATAGAGCTATGATTTTGGTCCGACCGGATAAGGCACCTCATAAAAGTATTGTGTGGTGATGACATATCTTTGTTTGCAATATAATCACAACTAAGAGACTATCTAATCACCCAAACCAATAGTTATGACAATTAGTCCTACACCGATTTGTGTAGCTTCAGGTAGTTGGTCTCAGTTATAGAAAGATACTCCAAAAAAAACTATTTTTATTTGACAACTTCGGCACATAATCATAATTATTAATCTTAGGCTCAATAGACAATATATCTTTCTTATATTATTTGCATATTCGTATATATTGCTTTTGTTTTTGTTTGAAAGACCATAATATCGTATTCATGTTTCTTTGAAAGCTTTAACATTATATTCATCTTGATATAAACCTTCGAGCATTCTTAGTCATAATGATCATGTATAACATAAATTACAAAATTATATCATTTGAGAGAAACACGGATAATGCATGATTACTTATTTTCACCCTCATACACTAATATTTAGAAGTCACTTAGACATTTACTTATATTTAGTAGGCATAACATACGACCCAATTGTGGCCTTGATCGGCACTAGGTATGATTAAGTTCACTTAGCAAGCCTACCCCTTTATATACTAAAAGTCGGACAAAGTCTCCTCTATACAGGAAGCAATCCGAAATTCTGAAACCTTCTCAGCATTCAATCGGCCCTAATCCAGCATGCTACAATCTATACTAACATACTAAGTCTAGATGATATCAATAATCCCAAAATACTAGCTTCTATCACTACTTTATAAGTTTGAGTCACTTTATCGCTAGCACCAAATCAAGATATAAACCCAAGACAGACTTAAGGAGCAATACTCTAGAGTTTAAGAAAATAGCATACTAAAATCATCTAAACCAAAATAACGGCCCATGCAAAGCAAGTGCAGGGCTTACTGAATCCATCTGTCAACTCTGTCTATCAATCTGCCTGAGTCGAAGTGTTAGTCTCACAAGGTTATTTGTGGTGGGAGAAAAGACAGAAGAAACAGGGACAATCGCATTGACTGAGTGAGTACTAACGTCAACCATATATATTTTATTTGGTCGATACATTTCATAAAGTCTTCAATGGTACCTTATTGAACCAAGTTAACAATTCATGCATGAAAACGATAAATTCAAGTGAGTAAAACCATCATAATCTCATATTTGTCTGCATCAAATAATTTTATCAGGTGACGTACCTACGCCAGAATCAATATACCTTTTGACACCATGGGTCTACCATGGCCGTCTGATTAACCTGTTAGCTAGGTTCCCTTTCAAAGGTTACAAGTATGATATAATCAGGTCTATCATACAAGGTGAACCAAGTCTAATGACCGCAATATTAGATAATGGCGATCTAGCCAAGTTGATTCCCAAAACCTTTTCCTCTGTAGTGTAATATTTTTACGCTTCTTTCTAACAAGTATTAAATCCAAATTAAACATATTAAAATTCATAAATAAACACGATTTCAAAGAATATCATTTGTAAATAAAATTCAAGTATTGAAACATCATTTGGCATATATCAAAATATCTAATTACACTATCGCTTGTCCGCATGCAAGTAAATAAGCTTTTGTTAAAATATTTTTATTATAAGAAAACTATTTTCAAATAAGCTTCTGTTGAAAATCAAATATGGGAGAGTCATCACTCACATTACTCTTGCCGAATAACTCCAGTATGCTTCCATCAAATGAGTTACTGAAGTATCAATTATCTAAGAATATAATATAAAGGTTAAGTATTAATTATCTGTAACGACCCGACCGATTATTTTATTTATTTGAGTCTCGTTTCCCCTTTTGAAGCTTCATGTATATGTATTTGTTATTTTATGACTTGCAGGGATAGTTGATTCCGTTTCGGGGAGGTTTTGGAACGATTTGGATCAATTGGTTCTTAGTTTGGAAGCTTAAGTGAGAAATGTTGACCGAAATTTGACTTTTGTGAACACGACCCCAGAACGATATTTTGATGGTCTGAAAGATTCGTATGGTGATTCTGGACTTAGGCATATGCCCG
Organism: Nicotiana otophora; assembly: GCA_000715115.1. Taxonomy (NCBI): domain Eukaryota; kingdom Viridiplantae; phylum Streptophyta; class Magnoliopsida; order Solanales; family Solanaceae; genus Nicotiana; species Nicotiana otophora. The sequence continues at coordinate 91,337 of AWOL01S0005016.1, forward strand.
AAATTGAATTCAAAGGTTCCTATATTGATTTGACTCTTTTTGTCGAAAGTTGGGAATTTAAAGGTTTAGAAATTTTTAAGTTTGACCGTAGATTGATGTTATGGCTATCATGTTCGGATTTTAGTTTCAGGACTTGGAATAAGTCCGTTTTGTCATTTGAAACTTGTCTGCAAAATTTGGTATCATTCCAAGTTGATTTGGTAGGAATTAGACGCTTGGTTATGATTTTAGAGATTCTTGAGTTTATTTAAAATTTCTATGTGCTTTGGTATCCGATTCATGGTTCTGGATATTATTTTTGTATTTGGAGCGTGCGAGCAAGTTCGTATGATATTTTTAGACTTGTGCGAATATTTGGTGTGGAGCCCCGGGGGCTCGAATGAGTTTCAGACATGTTTCGGATTGGTTTGAACTTGTTTCAGGTTGCTGGTGTGCTCGTGTTGCAGTTATTACAATTGAGAGTGCCAACATTGCAATTGCAAAGAGGGCAGGTGGCTTTAAGTGTCACAAATGCGATGCTCTAATCGCATTTGCTAACAGTGTTAGGTAGGGATTGGTCGCACAATTGCGATATTTGTGTGGGCTTATAGGGTTCATTTTTGCTATCCCTGTGTTGCATTTGCGAGGGGTCGCAATTGCGAACCCCAGTTCGCATTTGCGACATCCGCAGCTGAACAAAAGGGTGGAATTTTTGGACTAGTCTTATTTTATTATATTTTTGGAACCCTAGAATCGGTAGGAGAAGATTTTAGGAGGAGATTTTCATACAAGGCTATTGGGTAAGTAATTTTGATCCATTTTTTATTAGATAACATGATTATTTATGAGATTTAACATCTAAATCATTAGATTTGAAGAGAAACTTTGGGGGGATTTTTGTCTATGTTCTGAAAAATAAAAATTTGAGATTTTGAGAGTCGAATTGGACTCGTATTTGAAAACCAAATACCTATATGGACTTGTAGGTTTTTGGATAGTCGAGATCTACCATTCGACTCGGGTTTTGACCAGGAGGTCCCGGGGTTGACTTTTGTTGGTTTTTGGGGAATTGTGTAAAGATCTTAACTTTATTAATTGAAATTAATTTTTTCTTGCATTGTTTGATATTATTAAGTCAGTTTTGGCTACATTTGAGCCGAGCATAGGTGAATTTTAAAGGAAAATCTATTTTTGAGTGTTGAATTGGCCTAATTGAGGTAAGTATCTTGCCTAACCTTGTGTGAGGGAACTTCTCCTTAGGATTTGGTTTATTTGCACTACTTGTACTATGTGAAAAGAAGTGTACACGAGGTGATGAGTATGTATACGGTCTTATGTATGATAATTGACCGGATTAGATTCTTAGGCTATTAATATGCCTTGAATTGAAGTTGTTGTTATATGAAGCACATTTTATTATTGATTTACTTCCCTTACTCTTGTATTGTTGTTGTTGAAATTGTTGTATATATTGTTGTTGAGACGTGGGATATGTGTTGTTGTGGCATTGATACTGTTGTTTGAGCAATGTTGTGGAATATGGGCACGTGGTATGCAGTTGATGGTTGTGTTGTGATTGAGATGCACATGCGGCGACATAAGGTAGTGGTTATATTGATGTGCATGTGGCGAGATAAGGGGGTTTATGCGCATGTTGCGAGTAAGGAAAAATACTTCATTGTGATACATAAGCGGCAACATAAGGGGGCTTATGCGCATAAAGCTATCTTGGAAAAATATTTTAAATGTGAAGCTTACGCAGCGTCATAAGGGTGACTTGTGATTTGTGATTATGAGATGTGGTACCTTGGGGTGATTCTTGTTGGTATTCTTGTGTTGGAACGACTTGACGATTTGAACATATCGTTGTTTCCTTAATTGATTTCATTTTATGTATTACTTGTTTTAGTTAATGTAATGACTCGACCGGTAGTTTTGAATATTTTAGCCTCGCTTCCCCTATTTGATGTTTTACATATATGTATTTGTGGTTACATGACTTGCGGGGTTGATTGGTATGGTTTCAGGAGAGTTTTGGATTTATTTGGGACACTTAGTCCCTTGGTTGAAGGCATAAGTTTTAAGAGTTGACCGGAGTTTGACTTTTGCGCAAACGACTCTGAAATAGTATTTTGATGGTTCCAATAGCTTTGTATGCTAATTATGAACTTAGGCGTATGTTAGAATTTAGATTTGGAGGCTCCTAGGTTGTTTTGGCTTGAATTGGTGAAAGTTGGAAAGTTGAAGGTTTGGAGGGTTCGGATTATAATTTCAGGAGTTGGTATAGGCTCGTTGTGTTATTTGGGACTTACATGCAAAATTTGAGGTCATTCCGAGTTGATTTGATATGGTTCAGCATGAGTTTTGAAAGTTGAAACTTTATGAGTTTATTAGGCTTGAATTGAGGTGCAATTCATAATTTTGATATTGTTTGGCGTGGTTTGAGACCTCGAGTAGGTTCGTGTTATATTTTGGAACTGGTTGGTATGCTTGGACGGAGTCGAGGGGGCCTCGGGTGAGTTTTGAATAATTTGTGATTGTTTCGGGTGATCAAATTGTCATGCCCCAAACTCGGGGAGCGCGTCCGGGGCTCAACCGAGTGAACCCGACTGAGCAAGCCTATTAGATTTCCTTCTACCCAAACTCATCCATGAATAAAGAGATTACATATTTTCGTTAATCAAATAATAAAGTGATCATGTCTACAATACCAATTTCTTACCATTAGTTACATCATCTTAAAATCTCAAATTTCACACACATTTTTCATAGTCTGAAGTGGAATAAGTAATTCAAACACAACATAACTAGTTTGACTTCTCCAGCACCAATATACAATCTTTACTATGTCTACGAAGCCTCTAATAGATACAGAAGAGTATTATGATAATGCCAGCAATAAGGCACTGGCTATACCTCAAACACAATACATAAGGAACAAAAGATACATGACCCCGAAATGAAGTGGGGCTCACCAAGTCTGCTGGGAAGAGAGTGTACCGCTATCACTGATCAGTGTCTCCGGCTGGGAAACCACCTGCATCCATTGAAGATGTAGCGCCCCGACAAAAGGGACGTTAGTATATATGGAATAGTACTAGTATGAATGACAAAACACACTCTCAATAGAATGATAAATAATATGAGCAAGTATAATCATAATATCAGTGGAAGCCTCAAACAACATCAAACCTCAAATTAGGATCAAGACAATATTCAAATCATTGTTTTTAGTACACATGTGAGCAATTAAGAGTCTTAGGCACATAGAGATGTTTCACAAAATTTGGCATAATAGCCTTCGTTTAAACTTGACTAGAAGTCGTAACATTATTAATGCACAGCCCATACTTTGAACATATTCTCAAATGATAATATAACATGATAAAAATATTTTGGGGGTACATATTGAGCATATATCTTTCAGTACAAGCTTATTCAGAATAACAACTTTCATAATGAACAATTCGGGACTTACATAAATACCGTAGGATTCAATTCTAAGAGAAGCGTTTAGCCAACATACCTCAATGGAGATTCCTTAAACTCTAAAATGTTCCGTAATTCTTAGCAACTTCAATATATTTTAGAAATATAACAAATTGAACCAAAATTAGGAGGATGATCATGGTTCTAGATCATTTGACCATTTTATCAAACACTAGGTGTGCATTAAATTTTTAAGGTTCTTTTATGGTGGATTCCATCATCCCAAAGCCATTATCTACCCTTCTTAGCTCAACAATCTTCTTACATCCTTTGATAACACATGCATGTAAGATGAACAATTCTCATGCCCAAAAATTATCTTACTAATTACTCAATTCTAGATAAAATTTGAGATGGAGGTTTAGGGTGTAGAATTCTACCTCTAAGATGAAGACCTTGTGAGTTTTCCTTGTGAATTTCACCAAATCTTGAGCAAAGATTGATGAAAAATTAGCTTAGGATTTCCTCTCTCTCTAAAATACTCTCATTTCTCTCTAAAACATCAGATTTTAGCTCAAAAATGGTCCATTGCGTCTATTTAACGAAGTAGGGTCGGGTTATAAAATCCCAAAAATGAAGCTCCGGAACAGGATACGCGGTCGCATATGCGACCGCATAATGGATAAGCGGTCCGCATATCGGCCGCAAAATTGGTGCCCAGACTGCTACTGCCTGCCTGGGTTTGCGGTCACTATGCGGCCCACAGACCTGTTTTGTGGTCGCATAATGAACCGTGGAATAGTTATGTGGTCGCATTGTCAATTGCAGAATGGCATCCAAAACTGTCCATTCCTGCTTTACTCTGCGGCCATTATACGGTCCGCAAAGTGATTCTGCGGCCGCATAGTGGGCCGCAAATGCATTTTTATGCCCAAATATGTTTTTTCCTTTACTCCCCAGTGCATTGTTCAACCCAAAAAGTCCAAGCCACGGCAAGCTTGCTCGCCACGAAGAATTTCTAAAATCCTCAAACACGTAAGCCTACTTCAGCACCACGAAACCTTAAATTCCTTATGCGAAATTTTACGGGGCCTTACATTCTCCCCTACTTAGGATCATTCGTCCTCGAATGAGGGTAAAATTCTGTCATTAGGATTTAATGTGGCCCGACTTTTAATTCACATACCAGTAGTTTCAAAATTTGGCTAACTCCCTAAATTTCCAAAATTTTCTCCAGAGTCTCCCATGTAACTAGGCCTATCCACCTGTCAGAAAATCCCAGAAATCAATCCTAACAACATATACATAATCCGATGATGCAATATAACATAAGAACAACACCAACCGTGGCCTCAGAAGCAATATATTACCAGAAATGGAACACCTTTAACATCAATTGTACAAATGATGCATAGTTCATAGAAAGTAACTCTAAGAATTTTCATAGGTCACAACTTTATAAGTACGTGGCTATTTAAAAAAATAAGGATACTTCTTCTTCATTTCTTCCTCGGCCTCCCAAGTAGCCTCTTCAACCTGTTGGTTTCGCCACAGCACTTTCACAGATGCAATTTCTTTATTTCTCAACTTTTGGACTTGCCGATCAATAATAGAAACTGAAATCTCTTTATAAGTTAATTTCTCATTAACCTCAATAGTCTCAACCGGAACAATAAGTGTCGGGTCTCCAACTACTTTCTTCAACATAGACACGTGAAACATCGGGTGCACTAATGACATCTCGGGTTGAAGCTCAATCTTGTACGCCACCTCAACGATCCTCTGAATGATTTTGTACGGTCCGACATACCTCGGACTCAATTTCCCTTTATTACCAAATTGCATTACACCTGTCATGAGGGAAACCTTCAAGAATACCCAATCATCTTCTTTGAACTCTAAATCCCTACGACGAACATCCGAATAGGACTTCTGACCTCTCTGAGCAATCTTTAACCGCTCCTTAATAATCTTAACTTTTCCCATAGACTGATGCACGAGGTCTGGCCCTATCAACTCTGCTTCCCCAATATCGAACCACCCAATGGGAGATCTACATCTCATACCATATAAAGCCTCGAACGGTGCCATCTAAATACTAGCACGATAACTATTGTTGTAGGCAAATTCTATGAGTGGCAAATGATCATCCCAGCTACCTTTGAAGTCTAGAACACAAGCGCACAACATATCCTCGAGCATCTGAACAGTCCGCTTTGCATGTCCGTCCGTCTGCGGGTGAAAGGTTGTATTGAGATTCACCTGAGTACCCAAACCTTGCTGAAATGTCTTCCAAAAATTAGCGGTGAATTGTGCTCCCCGATTAGAAATAATGGAAACTGGAGTGCCATGCAACCTGACTATTTCTTTGATATACAACTGAGCATACTGTTTCGTTGTATCGGTAGCCTTAACCGGTAAAAAGTGGGCTGATTTCGTGAGTCGATCTACAATCACCCAAATCGAGTCAAACTTACGAGGAGTGCGAGGTAGTCGTACCACAAAGTCCATATTAATCATTTCCCACTTCCACATTGGAATTTCTATGTTCTGTGCCAACCCACCGGGTCTTTGGTGTTTGGCTTTCACTTGCTGACAATTTGGACATCTCGCCACAAAGTCCGCTACATTTCTCTTCATATCACTCCACCAATAAACTTCCTTAAGATTATGATACATTTTTGTAGAGCCCGGGTGCACGGAATACCTAGAAGTGTGAGCCTCTGTCATGATTCTCTCCCGGAGACCAGCTACATTTCGAACACATAGATGCCCTTGGTAACTTAGTGTACCATCACCCATGCCAAGAGAAAAGGCCATAGTCTTATGTTTATGAATTCCCTCTTTCAATTGTGCCAATAATGGATCGTTGTATTGCTTCTCCTTGACTTCCACAACAAGTGATGGTGCCCAAACTTGCTACCACCTGCCTGGGTTTGCAGTCACTATGCGGCCCGCAGACCTGTTCTGCGATCGCATAATGAACCGCAGAACAGTTCTACGATCGCATAGTCGACCGCAGAATGGCATCCAAAACTGCCCATTCCTGCCTCACTCTGAGGCCATTATGTTGTCTGCAGAGTGATTCTGCGGCTGCATAGTGGGCCGCAAAAATGCATTTTTCTGAACAAAGTTTTTTTCCTTTACTCCTGAGCGCATTGTTCAACCCAAAAATCCTCAAACACGTAAGCCTACATCGGCACCACGAAACCTTAAATTCCTTATGTGAAATTTTATGGGGCCTTACACAAATCTGGTGTTTTCGCACCTGCGACTCTTGGTCCGCATGTGCGAGTTCATAGAAGCGGACAGGGGACCACATATGCATTGTTTGGTCAAGATATGAGAGTTCTGCAGATGCGGCAGTGTGCATGTAGAAGCGCGATCTCATAAGCGATCTTTGGCCTGCAAGAGCGGCTATGGTCTGTAGAAGCGAAATTTTTAGACTTTAGTGGAGTCTGCATATGCAATGATATTTATGCATATGCAGTGTCACAGATGCGCCTAATGGACTGCGGAAGCGAAAAGGCTCAGTAGAAATATCTTGAGCAAGGGGTTGAATTTCATTTATCACATTTTGAGTTAGAGAGCTCGGATTTGGACTATTTTTTAGGGGATTTTCACGATTTGGATTGGGGTAAGTGTTCTTGACTCTGATTGTTTTATATTTCATGATTTCAACCTTGAATTTGGCAAATTTTTGATGAATTAAAATTGAACAAATTCGGGGGTCTTAGTAAAAGCTTTTCAAAAACATAAATTGATGATTTGAAGGTCAATTTGATGTCAAAATTAGATGATATTGGTATGGTTGGACTCATAATCGGAATGGGTGTTCGGAATGTGTGAGTTTTATCGAGGTTTCATAATGCGAGCATCGGGGTTGAGTTTTTGATTTTAGTTAAATATCAAAGCTTTATTTTTCGGAATCATTTTCTATGGCTTTTATTTATGATATTAACTTATTTTGGCTAGATTCGAGTCGTCCGAAGGTTGATTCATGTGGGAAGGGCTTATTAGAGGATTGACTTAGCTTGATTGAGATAAGTATCTTGCCTAATTTTATGTGGAAAAAATTTTCCTTAGCATTTGGTCTAATTTATAATATTTGTGCTATGTGAACAACGTGTACATAAGGTGACGAGTGTGTAGGCGGGCGCATTTGTTGGTTATGACCGGATTAGACCTTAAGCTATTAATATGCCTCGATTTGGAGTTGTTTTTTTTTTATATTAAACGTGCTTTTATTTTGTTGCTTAATCCCCGCACCCTTATATTATTATTATGATTCTTGTACATATTGTGTTGAGCCGTGGGCTATATCTTATTGTGACATTGGCACCAGTGTTTTAAAAGGCGTTTTCGGGGCGAGACCCGGAGGCGTACCAAAAATGTCCCGGGGCGTACACCCAAGAGAGGCGTACGCCCAACAATTCGGGGCGTACACCCAATAATTCAGGGCGAACACCCGGGCGTACGCACGGGCGTTCGAGGCGCGTTTTTTTAGTGAGGAGTAATCCCTAGAGACTTTTTCAAATTAAAACAAAATTTGTTGAATAAGTCCTTTATATAATATCCAAATTCTCAAAAGTCAGTTGAGTAATTACTCAAAAGGTTTAAAAAGGAACTCAAAAGTATTAAATTTAAAAGTCAATACCTTTTTTATTGATTGAAGCCCTAATTCATGGTCTTTCCCAATTCTTTATCTTGTCCGCTAGTTTGCTAATATCTTCCAAAAGCAATGAATATTTAATTTTTTTTACAAATACAAAGAGAACATTCTCATCCATAACATCAAGTTCAAAGTTCAAATTGCAGGTTAATCATCCTTTTTGTTCCTCCATGTAGAAAACTTTATTCTTTTAGACTCAAGTTACTTATGCTTGTAAGTAGCGTATAATAGATTATTTTGACTAATATTTTGTGGGGATGGCGTGCGCACGCGCATGCACACACACACACACATGCATATATATATATATATATATATATATATATATATATATATATATATATATATATATATATATATATACACACACATATTTATAGTTTTCTTTAATTTTTATGAAATTATACTTGTTTATAAATATTTATTTTCATTATATTACTTTATAAAATATTAAAAATTAAATACCTATGGGGCTTACGCCCCTTGCCTCGGGGCTTACGCCTCGCTGAGGCATATGTAAAATGCCCCGCCTTACGCCCAAGCCTTTTAAAATACTGATTGGTACTGTTATTGTGGTGATGTTGTTGCACATGTGTACAGGAGGTGTGGGGAATTGTTATTGTTTCGTTGTGATTGCGATGCACATGCGGCAGAATAGAGGTGGTGTATATATTGATACGCATGCGGTGAGATAAGGGGGTTTATGCACGTGTTTTTAGTAAGAAAAAATACTTCATTTTGAAGCACACACGACTAGAAGCTATTTAGGAAAAAAATATTTTAAAAATTTAAAGCTCACGCGGCGTCATAAGGGGGACTTGTGATTGTGAGACGTGGTACCTCGGGGTTATTCTGGTTGTAAATCTTGTGTTGGAACGACTTGAGGATGTGAACTATCATTATTTTCCTTAACTGGTTCACTTGTATTTTTACTATGTTTGGATTAAACTGATGTGTTATCACATGTTTACTCCCTGTTGCCATTTATTAATTTTGCTTTCCATTGTCAGCTTTATATTGATATTTTGCACATGTTTTATGTCTAGTGAGTGTCTTGACTTGAACCTCGTCACTACCCCACCGAGTTTACTCTTGATACTTATTGGGTACTATTTTTAGTGTACTCAAACTACGCTTCTGCATATTTTTGTGCAGATCCAGGTACCTCAGAGCGTGCCGGACGTTAGTGAGCTGTGAAGACTTCAAGGTATATCCGCCATTATACTTGCAGGCCTCGGTGTCACCTTCTTCTGATTTTTCTTAATACTTCTCATTGTATTTCCAAACAGTATTGTAATTTGAGATTTCGTATGTACTCTGTGTAGAGCTTATGACTCGGTAGTACTAGTTTTGGGAATTATGTGACTTATGTATTTTTGCATTGGGTTATGTTAAACTATTTTTCGGCTTTCGTTATTATTTAAGTTAGTGTTTGGTTTTGTCGATCTTGCTACGTGCTAGGCTTACCTAGTCCTGAGTACTAGGTGTCATCACGATCCTAAAGGTGAGATTTTGGAGTCTTGACAAATTGATATCAGAGCTCTAGGTTCAGAAGTTCTATGAGTCATAAGCAAGTTTAGTAGAGTCTTACGGATCAGAACGGAGACGTCTGTGCTTATCTTCGAGAGGCAACGGAACTATTTGAAATTTTTAACTTTTTTAATTTATTATCGTGAAAATTTATTGAATTCGGGATTTGAGCTTTTGTCTTTCTATTCTCTCACAGATGGCCTACACACTTACATTGCCACCTACCTTATCAGGAGTTCACCTAGTGTTTTATGTTTCTATGCTCTAAAAATATCATGGTGACCTGTCACATGAGTTAGATTTCAGCTCAATGCAATTGGACAAGGATTTGACCTACGTTGAGGAACCGGTGGCTATTTTGGACAAGCAGGTTCAGAAGTTGAGGTCGAAGAACATTGCATCGATGGAGGAGGTGACTTGGGAGACCGATCTCTATACTCGTTCGAGGACGAACGTTTGTTTAAGAAGGGAGGGTGGATTGATTTGGGACACTTAGTCCCTTGGTTGGAGGCATAGGTTGTAAGAGTTGAACGGAGTTTGACTTTTTTGTAGACGACTCCAGAATGGTATTTTAATAGTTCCAATAGCTTTGTATGCTAATGGGACACTAGTCTGTTTCTTGTTCGATCCCAGAGATTTTAATGTCAAAACTTGCATCAATCGAATGCTCTTGACAAGACCAATCGATTGATGTGAGTCATGATCCGTTTCCCAGTTGCCGGAAGGCAGTCAAACCACTGTTAACCGGCCTGGCTTGCTCCAAATCCTTTGTTTCTTCTTCATTCGACGTATAGAGGGTATTGTTACATGTAGCAATGGCCTACATGGATTAAATTTGGCTAGTGCTCATGAACCGATCTCTCCGATTTACCGAAAATCCTTTCTGTCACTGGCAATGGTGATTTCCTCAATAGGTAAATTTCTCCTTACTTTTCTCTTTTTGTTTGCTCATTAAAAATCAACAATGTTCGATTCTGCGTCAGATTCTTTAATTCTGAAAAATTGCATCACATGTTTGCTCAGAAGTTTACTTCGTTGATTAATTACGGTTGTCTTTTTGATTGATTGTTGCTTAAAGAGAAAACATGATGCTCACGTAAGTTGTTTTAGTAATTTGATTTTATATTTTAGTTTGATTTAATTTAGGGCTTTGGTTGTTTTCAGTTTTTGACTTTGAGGACATGGGCCAATCATGGAACACACGTAGGCACAAGCCCCATAACCAGCAGGTCTGTCTTTTGCTGGGTAAAGTCTTTTAAAGGGTAGTAAATACTAGAGGTAAAGCAGGTATTTAAGGAATTAGACTAGAAGAATCTTTCATGTAACTAATTGAGATGCTTCTAGAAGGGAAAAATGATAGTTTTAGTAATAAAGAGGGCTGAAATGGGTCGTTTGAGGAGACTAGTGAGTAAAAATAGAAAAAAGAAAGGATTGAAAAAGAATAGGAAAACTGAAGGGAAGCCCTAAATCTTAGCCTATAAATGAGGAAGCTCTTCACACATTTGGGGTACACATCTCACCTCTGAAAAAAGCTGAAACAAATCCCTAAATTCTAATTTTCTAAATCACAGATCTGAAAAAACAAAACAAATACAAGAAAATCAAAGCAAAAACAACCAAAAAAGAGAGATTAAAAGCTGTTTGTGATTTCTATTTAGTCGCTGCATAATTTCTGAAATTCTCAAGTTGTTTGGGTATAAGAAGTTGTTGATTCTGCTGTTTGTTCATGTTTTGTTGAGCTTCCTACTTCAATCTTTCTGCCTTTATTTGGCTTGTCACTGATCTTTTCTGTTACTGCAACTTAGGTAAGCATCGAGTTCTTTGCGTTCATGATGATTCATATGGTTAATTGATTGAACAATCTCTGATTCTCTAACTTTAGTTTACCTACTGTTCTTATAGATCTCAGAATGTATTGAGTTGTATGATTATATAGTTTGTTTTAATGCTGAAATTGAGTTGCATTTCCTGAATTCCGTTTTTGATTTATGTAACTAATTTGAAATGCCTTAAACTGAAATCAAGTGAGTCGAAATCCTATGATTTGTCATAGATATATGTGTGTTCAGATCTAGTATCACTCCTCACTCGAATTATGTTTTGGATAGATATTTAATGGACCTAAGTCATTTTTATGTTTGTGGTTTGAAGGTGAGATAATATTAACAATTTGAGAACCAGTATCTTCATATTATTTGCAATTGCGGACACTTAGTAAATTGGTGAGAGATTGGGCATAAATTTGCTTGGTAATGAATTTTTTCAACACCTGGTTTGAGAATAAAATGCAACGGGAAGCATGAATTAATCCTTTGAAACCTCAACAGCTATGAACATTGTTTCAATTCTAGAAGTGTAGGAAGCATTTATTACTATAAATTCAAAATCATATTTTATAATTTACTAATTTGGCATTGTAATTTTAAAGTCAGATGAACATGTATTCACACTTAGTTTTGATTTGTAGTTGTTTCACTTCTGTGCAATAGAGCATGAAAATTGTGAGATGTAAGTCAATGGGTTTCCGTTCCAGATTCTATTAGGCCTGAAGAGGGCCCAACAAAATGGCAGGATCAGTTTGGAGTCATAAGACTTTATAATCTTAGTTTATTTCTAATTTAAGCCCATTTAAAGGTCTACAACATGGCCTATTTCTCAGAAGGCCCAAGAGATGCCTTGGGCTTTAATCTAGAGCCCATTTGTGCTTGCCTGACCTGCTGGAGGTTTTTTAAATGAGAATCCTTAATGAAATGCACCTGATAGTACTATATTAACTAGAATGACTCTAAACAAATTAAAATGAAGCACGAGACCAATATTTAAAATTACAAATTAGTTACCTCTGTCTCTCCGTACTTTGCAATATTTAATACCAGGTAGACTTTTAATTTTGTATAAGGCTTTAAAACTCTAGTTTGCAAAAATCTATTTTTCAACTCTCGCACAAAATAAATTCATAACCGTGACCTTCACATTTCATCCCAAACTCTAGGAAAACATTAACTTATGAACATGCGTAGTTGCTCTTAGGCGCGACTAATAAATTTATTATTGAATTTTATTGATATTTGTTTGTTTTTATGTATTATAAATTTTATAGTATTTAATATTACATGACCGAAAAATCATATATTTATTGTGGTCTATATATCATTTTAAGGACCAGAGTTTTGGTCCTGATAGACATTGGGGACCAACTGATACCTTGTGCTTAAGGTGTTTAGGGACTAGAAATATGGTCTCTTGAGTGTGTTTCTAGGGACCAGAAGGTCGTCGGTCATTAAAACATTTAGGGACCAGTGAAAAAACCTCGTCGTTATTGACCTTTAGTGGCAGAGGCAATACCGACGAGTCGCGGCCAGATTTCTCCGGTCGCTATTGACGTATAGAGACCAGAAACAAACTTTTAGGGACTAGATTTCTCTTCGTTAAAGGCCAGTTTTCTTGTAGTGAAATAAATTATCATGCTTATAGGTACAGTTCTCATGGCATAGCTATGATACGTAAATCCAAAACTCAAGTGCGCGTTCATGCGACTTGATGTTATAACTTTAAATAATAAAATAAACATGTTACGAAGCGGGTACGTTTCACGTGGCGCGATTTGCGGTGTGTATAATACAACAAGTATACGACGTCATAACGTTTTTAATAAATTCCATAAATATTTAAAATTCTAACAAAAGCGGTAAAAGATAAAATGCACAATAGGTCTAAAACATATAATACTCGGACAATTAAGCCAGGTATAATTGTAAATCGACCGTGCTAAAATCACATAATCCGGGAGTGCCTCACACCTTCTCCTAGGTTAACAAAATTTCTTACCCAGGTCTTTCGTATTTTGCGGACTTATACATAGTCAAACTTTCCTTGATTTGGGATTCAAAAGAAATGACGCCTTAGGATGCCGTAAATAATTCCAAGTGGCGACTCTTAAAAAATAAAATAAAATAATCTCATTTCAATAATGTCACTTAAATTGGAAAAACTCCTTTCTCCCTGTATAAAGGAGGTGTGATAGCAGCCACTGTTCACGCGTTGAAGATTTGGAGGCATTATATCTACAGCGTGTCTTGTGAGGTATTCACTAATCACAAGAGTCTACAACACTTATTCAAGCAAAAGGATCTGAACATGAGGTAACATAGGTGGTTATAGCTACTAAAGGACATGATATCACTATTTTTTATCATCCTAGGAAGGCCAATATGGTAGTTGAAGCTTTGAGTAGGTAGGCTGAGAGCATGGGTAGTCTTTCTTTTATTCCAGTTGGCGAGAGACCGTTAGCTTTGGATGCTCAGGCTTTGGCCAACAGGTTCATGAGGTTGGATATTTCGGAGCCTAGCCGGGTTCTTGCTTGTGTGGTTTCACGGTTTTCTTTGTTTGAGCTCATCAAGGAGTGTCAGTATGATGATTCTCACTTGCTTGTCATTAAGGACACATTGCAACACAGCGATTCCAAGGAGGTGACTATTGGTGACGATGGGGTGTTGAGGATGCAGGGTCGGATCTGTGTTCTGAATGTGGATGGGTTGCGTGAGTTAATTCTTGAGGAGGCCCATAGTTCACGGTATTCTATTCATCCGGGCACCGCGAAGATGTACCATGATTTGAAACAACTCTACTAGTGGAGAAGAATGAAGAAAGATATTATGGAGTATGTGGCTCGGTGTTTGAAATGTCAGTAGGTTAAGTACGAGTATCGAAAACCGGGTGGTTTGCTTCAGAGGCTTGATATTCTGGAGTGCTAGTAGGAGCATATCACTATGGATTTTGTAGTTTGATTCACACGGACCTTGAGGAGATTCAACGTTGTGTGGGTTATTGTGGACAGACTGACCAATTCTGCACATTTAATTCCAATCAGGACTACTTACTCTTCATAGCAACTGGCTCGAATTTATCTTTGTGAGATTGTTCGCCTTCATGATGTGCCAATGTCTATCATCTTAGATCGAGGCACGTAGTTCACATCGCATTTTTGGAAAGCCGTGTAGTGTGAGTTGGGCACACAGGTCAAGCTGAGAATAGCATTTCTTCCCCAGACAAACGGGCAGTTCGAGTGCACTATTCAGATATTGAAAGACATATTACGTGCCTGTGTTATTGATTTGGGGGTTCAAAGGATGAGTTTCTATTACTAGCAGAATTCCCCTACAACAAAAACTATCAGTCAAGCATCCATATGGCTCCGTATGACGCCTTATATGGGAGGCGATGTCGTTCTTTGATTGGTTGGTTTGATCCTGGGGAGGCTAGGTTGTTGGGTAGTGATTTGGTCCGCGATGCTTTGGAGAAGGTGATGTTGATTCGGGAGCAGCTTTGTACAGTGTAGTCCGGAAAAAGGGGTTACGCGGATAGGAGGGCTCGTGATGTGTCATTTATGGTGGGTGAGAGGGTTCTACCCAAAGTGTTTCCCATGAAGGGTTTGATGTGGTTCGGGAAGAAGGGAAAGTTGAGCCCTTGGTATATTGGTCCTTTTGAGATTCTTGAGAGAGTTGGTGAGATGGCCTACAGACTTGCATTGCCACCTAGCTTATCGTGAGTTTACCTAGTGTTTTATGTTTCCATGATCTAGAAGTATTATGGTGACCTGTCACATGAGTTAGATTTCAGCTCAATGCAATTGGACAAGAATTTGACCTATGTTGAGGAGTCGGTGACTATTTTGGACAAGCCGGTATAGAAGTTGAGGTCGAAGAACATTGCATCGGTGGAAGAGGCTACTTGGAAGACCTATCATGATATGTGGATCCGATATCCTCACCTTTTTGGAAATTCGGGTATGTCTCTATACTCGTTTGAGGGCAAACGTTTTTTTAAGAGGGGGAGAATGTAATGACCTAGTTAGTCATTATGAGTATTTTAGACTCGTTTCCCCTATTTAATACTTTACATATATGTATTTATGGTAACGTGACGTGTGGGGTTGATTGGTGTGGTTTCCTGGGGGGAGAGGGTTGAATTGATTTGGGACACTTAGTCCCTTGGTTGGAGGTATAAGTTGTAAGAGTTGAACGGAGTTTGACTTTTGTATAGACGACTCATGAATGGTATTTTGATGGTTTCCAATAGGTTCGTATGCTGATTATAGAATTAGGCGTATTTCCGAATTTGGATTCGGAGGTTCCTAGGTTGTTTTGACTTGAAATAGTGAAAGTTTGAAAGTTGATAGGTTTGACTGAGGGTTGACTTTATTGATATCGGGTTCATATTATGGTTCCGAGAGATAGTATAGGTCCGTTGTGTCATTTGGGACTTGCATACAAAATTTGAAATCATTTCGAGTTGATTTGATATGGTGCGACATGAGTATTGGAAATTGAAAGTTCATTAGTTCATTAGGCTTGAATTGAGGTGTGATTCGTAGTTTTGATATTATTTGGTGTGGATTGAGGCCTTGAGTAGGTTCGTGTTATATTTTAGAATTGGTTGGTGTACTTGGACGGGGTCCCGGGGGCCTCAAGTTAGTTTCAGATCATTTGGGATTGTTTGGGGTTATCAAATCTGGTGCTTTCGCACCCGCAACAATTGGTCCACAGGTGCGAGTCAGCAGAAGTGGACAGGGGACCGAAAATATGGTGTTTGGCCAAGCCCTCGGAGTTCTGCAGATGCGGAAGTGTGTACGCCGAAGCGCGATCGCATTGTGGTTCTGGGAGTTAGTATAGGTCTGTTGTGTCATTTGGGACTTGCATACGAAATTTGAAATCATTTCGAGTTGATTTGATATGGTGCGACATGAGTATTGGAAATTGAAAGTTCATTAGTTCATTAGGCTTGAATTGAAGTGTGATTCGTAGTTTTGATAATGTTTGGTGTGGATTGAGGCCTTGAGTAGGTTCGTGTTATATTTTGGAATTGGTTGGTGCACTTGGACGGCATCCCGGGGGCCTCGAGTTAGTTTCAGATCATTTGGGATTGTTTGGGGTGATCAAATCTGGTGCTTTTGCACCCGCAACACTTTGTCCACAGGTGCGAGTCAGCAGAAGTGGACAGGGGACCGAAAATACGGTGTTTGGCCAAGCCCTCGGAGTTCCGCAGATGCGGAAGTGTGTGCGCAGAAGCTCGATCGCAGAAGCAATCTTTGGTCCGCAAGAATGGCTCTGCATGTGCAGTTATTGATCCATAGGAGCGGCTCCGCAGGTGCGACTATTGGTCCGCAGAAGCAAAATTTTGAGACTTAAGTGGAGTGTGCATTTGCAATGATATTTTCATAGATGCGGTGTTGCAAATGCGAAATATGGACCGCAGAAGCGAAAAGGCAGGGCAGAAATAGCTTAATCGAGGTGTTTAATTTTATTTATCACATTTTGAGTTATAGAGCTCGGATTTGGGCGATTTTGGAGGGGATTATCACGATTTGGATTGGGGTAGGTATTTTTGACTCGGATTTGTTTATATTTCATGATTCCAACCTTGAATTCAGTAATTGTTTGATAAATTGAATTGAAGAAATTGAGGGTTTTAGTAAAAAAACATTTCAAAACATATATTGATTATTTGAAGGCCGATTTAAGTCGGAATTGGATGATATTGGTATGGTTGGACTCGCATCGAAATGGGTGTTCTTAATTTGTAAGTTTTATCGGATTCCGAGATGCAAGCCCGGGGTTAACTTTTTGGGTTGACTTTTTGATTTAGTTAAAAATCAATGCTTTATTATTTGGAATCGTTTCCTACGGCTTTTATTTATAATATTAAGTTATTTTAGCTAGATTTGAGACGTCCGGAGGTTGATTCAAGTGGAAAGGGCCTATTAGAAGATTGGCTTAGCTTGATTGAGGTATGTATCTTACGTAACTTTGTGTGGGAAAATTTCCCTTAAGGTTTGGTCTAATTTGCAATATTTGTGCTATGTGAAACAACGTGTACATAAGGTGACGAGTGTGTAAACGGGCGTATGTGTTGGTTATGAGTAGATTAGACCTTAAGCTATTAATATGCCTTAATATGGAGTTGTTCCTTATATGAAACATGCTTTTATTTCGTTGTTCACACTCTGCACCTTTATATTATTATTATGATTCTTGTACATATTGTTGTTGAGTTGTTGGCTATATCTTGTTGTGGAATTGGTATTGTTATTGTGGTGCTGTTGTGGAACAAGTGTACATGAGGCGTGTGAGATTTTTATTGTTGTGTTGTGATTAAGAGGAGCATGCAGCGAAATATGGGTGGTGTGTATATTGATGCGCATGTGGCGAGATAAGGGAGTTTATGCGCGTGTTGCTAGTAAGGGGAAATACTTCATTGTGAGGCACACACAACGAGATAAGGGGGCTTATGCGCGTAAAGTTATTTCGAGAAAAATGGTTTAAAAATGGAAAGCTCTGGTGGCGTCATAAGGGGGACTTATGATTCATTATTTATGATTATGAGGTGTGGTACTTCGGGGTGATTCTGGTTATAAATCTTGTGTTGGAACGGCTTGAGGGTGTGAACTATCATTATTTTCCTTAATTGATTCACTTATATTTGTACTGTGTTTGGGTTAAATTGTTGTGTTATCACATGTTTACTCCTTGTTTCCATTTATTAATTTTGCTTACCATTGTCATCTTTATATTGATATTCAGTACAGGTTTTATGATAGTGAGTGTCTTGACGTGAAACTCGCCACTACCCCACCGAGGTTAGTTATGATACCTACTAGGTACCGTTTGTGGTGTATTCATACTACGCTTCTGCACATTTTTGTGCAGATCCAGTTACCTCAGAGCGTGTCAGACGTTAGTGAGCTGATTTGAGATTGTTGCGGAGACTTCAAGGTATACATGTCATTCTGCTTGCAGGCCTCAAAGTCACCTTCTGCAGATTCCGAATGTACTCTCTGAAGAGCTTATGACTCAGTAGCACCGGTTTAGGATTTATGTGACTTATGTATTTCTGCTTTGGGTTATGTTAAACCATTTTTCTGCTTTCGTTATTATTTAAGTTGGTGTTTGGTTTTGTCGATCTTGCTCTATGTTAGGCTTACCTATGTAATGACCCGACCGGTCGTTTTGCTTTCTAGATCCCCATTTCCCTAATTAAGACTCCATGTATGTGCTTTTACTATTTTATGATTTGCGGGGATGATTGGTTTAGGTTTGGAAGGGTTCGGGTTGAAATCGAAACACATAGTTCCTTAGTAGTGGCCAAGTTTGACGTGAGTCAACATTTTGAGTAAACGACCTCGAAACTGGGAGTTAAAGGTTCCAATAGGTTTGTATGATGATTTTGGACTTGGGTATGTGTTCGGAGCGGGCTTTGGGTGATCCGGGAGCGTTTCAGCGCTTAATGTGAAAAGTTGGTTCCTTGAAGGTTTTCTAATTCTTCAAATTTAGTTTGAAATAGACTTTGGTGTTATCGAAGTACGTTTGGGATTCTGAGCCTAGGAATAGTTTTGTATGGTGATCTACGACTTGTACGCAAATTTTGGTGTCATTCGGAGTTGTTTTGGTATGATTCGGCGTTAGTTTTGGAAGTCAGATGTTCATAGTTTCGATAGGCTTGAATTAGGTTGCGATTCGTAGAATTGATGTTGTTTGATGTGATTTAGAACTTATTGGTATATTTGGATGGGGTCTCGGAGGCCTCAGGTGAGATTAGGATCGAAAACGGATTGGAACTTGGACTTGGAGAGCTGTTGTTGCTGATCAAGTCTGATGTCATCGCACTTGCGAAGGGAGTGGCTGCAGGTGCGGTCACGCAAGAATAGTGTGATCGTCGCAGGTGCGAGATCTGTGGAAATAGACTGGGAGAGCAGGTGCAGGGAATATTCCGCATCTGCGAGGTCGCAGGTGCTGAGGATAGGCCACAAATGCGGAATTTGGCCAAGATGGCCTGGGGAAGCATAAGCAGACTTGATCCGCAGGTGCGCCCGCACTGAAGCGGATCCTTGTCAGCAGAAGCAAAAATTCTGGAGGCGGGGGCTATTCGCAGATGCGATCTTTGGACCACACCTGCGCAACCGCAAATGCGGTCGAGTGACCGCAGGTACGACAATCGCTGGTCAGTGAGTGCATTTAATCCGGGACTTAGGCTATTTTCCACACACTTTCACTTGGTCTTGTGCGATTTGGAAAGTACTTTTGAGGGGGATTCTCATCAACATCACAAGGTAAGTAAACTCCACCCATTTTTAAGTTAAATACGTGGATTATAGGTAGATTAAACATGAAAAATTAGTGAAACTTGTGGGATTTTGTGAAGAACCTAGGGTTTAAGTAAAATTAAGATTTGATCATGGATTTAGTGGTGAAAATTGGAATAAATTATATATTTGAGTTTGTGAGGTCATGGGTAACATTTATATTTGAAAATTTTCAGAATCCGGGCATGTGGGTCTAGGGTGAATTTTAGGAATCTTCCAAATTGGGTTGAGTAACTACTATAATAGCTAGAGTTTGAACTTTTGAACATATATTTATAAGTTTATATGACTTTTGGCTAGTTTCGGAGTCCTCGGCGTCGATTGAGCAGTTCTAGTGAGGTGGAAGAACTAGATTGAGGATTTGAAACCGAGGTAAGTCTCTTGCCTAACTTTGTAAAAGGGAACTTATCCCCTTAGGTGTATTAATTGATGTGCGCTACTTGTTGTGGGGAGCTACGTACGTACGGGGTGATGAGAGTCCGTACGTAGCTATATTCATGATATGTCCGGGTAGACTTAGATTTACATCATTCCTTTAATTATGCTATTTTATGCCTATCCTGTGTATTAATTATCTTGATTAGGACTGAGGTTGAGGATTTTAATTAAGGATATCGACTTAGTCTCTTAATTTAGAAAATTTGGGAAAGATTTGATAAACAATAGATATGTGTCTTCTCGTCTTGCATGTGTTTCCGCGAGCGAGGTAAATTTATCCACTCTTATAGGATTGGGTTGTTCGCCTCAGCAGTGAAATAAACTACTCTTATGGGACCAGGTTGTTCGCCTCGGTACTATGGTAACACTACTCTTATTGGATCAGGACGTTCACCTCGGCAGGTTGGTAACACTATTCTTATGGGATCGTACTGAGTACCACTATTCCTATGGGATCGGGTTGTTCGCCTCGGCAGCTTCGTGCTTAATAATCGAAACTGGATTTGGTTTGGTAATAATTGAGTTAACGCCTTCACGGTTGGTTATGATATGTTTAGTGATTTGATACAAGCTCATGTGTGGATTTACTGTAGTTACTTTTAGTTGCTTCGTTTCTACTTGTCGTACACTCACCATGTCTACTTTATGTGTTTATATTATTATTTGACCTCTAGTAAGTGTTAAGCTGACCCCTCGCCACTACTTCTTCGAGGTTAGACTAGATACGTTCTAGGTACGCATTGTTTTTCGTACTCACGCTACACTTCTACATTGAATGTGCATGTACTGAGAGAGGTAATACCATTGGTCACGCAGGAGCGTAGCCGATCATCTACGGAGACTTAGTGGTGAGCTGCTTTCCTTGCTACGATCCGTAGCACCGGAGTCTCCCTCTGGCTTGTTTATTATTTCTGTCTATCACTTTCAGATAGTAGTTGTATTAGTTTTGTATATTTACCAGATTGCTCGTGTACTTGTGGCACAGGATTTTGAGGGTTTTTAGCATTTATGTATTGCTGTACTTATCATTCCTATCACTACAGTGGATGTACTTATTATGCTGGTATTTTGTCAAGAAAAGAGTATGTACAGTCTCATGAGATGTTACTTAATTTGTTCTTTTAAAAGGAAAACTTTTGTTTCAAATGTTAAAAAGGGATAAATAAATTGTAGTTTCACTTGTGGACTTGCCTAACGGCAGAGTTAGGTGCCATCGCGACCTATTATGTGGTATCAGAGCTTTAGGTTCACATAGGTATCACGAGTCATGAGCATGCCTAGTAGAGTCTTGTGGGTCAGTGCGAAGACATATGTACTTCTCTTCAAGAGGCTATAGGGTGTTAGGAAACTTCTCTTTCTTCATCTCCTATCATGTAGTTGATATTGTGCTACGTATCTTTCTATTGATCTCTCACAGATGGTGAGAACACGCGCGGCGGGCGTACCAAGCAGTAGAGGAGCTGCTTGATAAGTGGGGATTTTGACTGCTTATTAGCACCTTTTGGCTTCTGTTTTAGTCTAAAAGTATTAAATTGTGTTCCCGAAACTAGTAAAATTGTGCAAATTGCAGAAATGCTAGAAGTTTGGTCTATCAAGCTAAAATCCGATTTAAAAAGGAGTGTTTCGAAGAACAAGGCAATAAAGAGCGCAGAAGCACAAATGTGCGATCCGCAGAATTCCATCTGCGGCAGCAAACCAAGAAGCAAAATGCAACAGAACTTTCAGCAATGTGCGGCCGCAGAACCAAGCTTTTACTCACAAAGATGCAAAGTTCAGAGAATATGCAAAAAGACCAAGTCCTTAAACCTTTGTGAAGTGTGGACCGCACAAGAATTGTGCGGCCGCAGTCCAAAAATATGCGGCCGCAGAAACCTCCTTCCTCCCAACTAAAGAAATCTACGGACAACATATGGAATTGTGCGGCCGCAGAACCTCCTGAGGGGCATTTTTCTTCGTGATTTTTGGCCCTGTATAAATAGACAAGTTTCACAAAATTAGGTCAAGTTCGTCGTTTTTAAGCTATATTAGGAAGTTTTAGCTTATTTGAGTATTTAACATTAGATTACATCATTTTAATCTTCCATAATGCGTTTAATTAGACTTTCTTCTTTATTTTTTGCAAATTCCATTATGAGTAGCTAGATTTTTACTAGGGTTGTGACCTAACCCTAGTGTATAAACCTATGGGTTTTGGTTGATACCCATTTAGACTTGACAAAGCAAAATTGGGCAAAATTACACTCTGACCGAGAGTTAGTGAGTGCGTAACGTAGAGTAGAGAGCTATAATACATCCTAATCAATAAAACAAGCATTAACATATTTATCCCATTAGGCAAACACCTGGGTTATGGTCACAGCCCTAGGCCTTTAAACTATTTGAAAAACACCAAAAACACTGATTCGCTTCTAGTTTCTTTTCTTAGCTTATAATTGCTAGAGTAAAATTAGAATTAGAAATCAAAACCTGTTGTGGAAGTGCAATTTAGCTGTTCCTTTCACTTTTGTCAAGTGTATACTCCTAACACCTGTAGTAACTCCCTGGGTAAATCGACCCCGACTCTTGTTGGGTACTATCCTTTTAACGACCGTTTCCACTCACTATTGAGTGTGGATTGGACGTGGATCAATTTTTGGCGCCGTTGCCGGGGAGTTAAAATGGTGTTAGCTATATATTTGAGTTTTATGTTGGAATATCTTCATTTCTTTCCGTGTTACTAACTTTTGTGAGAAACTTTAGGTACAACCATGGCGAATAATGAGCTTGAAAATTTGCCTTTGGGGGATGTGGATGTCATGTATGAGCTAGTTGACAAGGTTCCTCTTGAACCTCAAGCCAATAGAAGAGGCCGAGTGCCTCATGACAATGTCCCCGCTACACCCCCACCTTCACCACGAGCGGCTCCACACCGGATATTACCTAATGAAGGATATGCAAGTGCAATAGCCCCTCCCCGTATTAGGGCGGGCAACTTTCCAATCACCAATGTGATGCTCACTTTGTTTGAGCAATGGTATTTCTTCACCGGTGCTCCAAATCAAAATGCTTACAAACATTTGAAGGGGTTTGTGGATACTTGTTGGAGGAGCAAACAAATAAATGTCTCTGAGGATGCATTGAGGCTAAGACTTTTTCCCTTCTCTCTACGGGGGAAAGCTTTAGATTGGTTGTAACGTTTGCAGAACCATTCCATTCACACTTGGGATGAGTTGGCGCAAAAATTTATTTCTATGTTCTTTTCTCCGGGGCACATGGCTACACTACGAGATGAGATTTTGGCATTCAAGCAAGAGCCGAATGAACCACTACACAAGATATGGGAATGTTATAGAACAATGGTTAAGGAATGTCCCAACAACGGTATGACAGAGAACATGATTCAACAAACATTCTAGCGTGGGATTAACACAACCAACCAATGTGTAGTGAATCAACTTGCCGGTGGGAACTTTATGAATACACTTTATGCGGAGGCGTATGAGATTTTGGATGAGATGACGGAAACGTCATCGGCTTGGAAATCTCATGTCAATGTTCCACAAGGTGACCCAAACATGATCCACCTTTGCAAAGAGTTGCAAGACCATGGGCAAGACATTGCCGAGTTGACAACCACCATGACACAACTAGCAAAGATCCAACTAAATCAAGTGCAAAAGCCCAAGCAAGTCAATGCCATGGAGGGAGTGAAAAAGATGGTGAAGAAGAGGAGGACCAAGGGTCCACAAGTACAAAACCGAGTGGAGAATTATGTGCAAGAAGATAGTAGTTTTGAGCAAGATAATTCCTATAATGAACAAGAGGAGGAAGTGCAATATGTGAAAAACTTTCAAGGGCAAAGAAACAACTTCCAAGGGTCAAATCAACAACAATGGAAAACTCAGAACAATCAAGGCAATTGGAATTCTAACAATCAAGACAATTGAAGCGGAAACAACAATCAAGGGAATTGTCATAACAACAACAATCAAGGAAATTAGAGTGGATATAATCAAGGAAATTGGGGGGGGGGGGGGGGTAACAGTCAAGGCGGATGGAACAACAATCAAGGCAATCGGGGGTCAGGTTTTCAAAGGCCCCCGAGCAAACTACCTCCTTATCCTTCCCATGGTTCAAGTTCTTCAAACAACGAGATGGGGCATATTGAAAATTTGTTCAAGCAAATGATGGAAAAGAATGACGATTCGAATGCCCAACTTGCCTCACACAACACATCAATCCTCCACCTAGAATTTAAAATGGGGCAAATCTCTCAAGTTCTAAATTCTCGTCCTAAGGGGGCACTACCAAGTGACATGGTAGTAAACCCAAAGGGTAGAAACAATACGGGGCATGCCATGGCCGTTACTACAAGAAGTGGAAGAGGTAGAATTCACCCACCTCAAGTCAAAGGCAAATGGTGGATGATGAGCAACTGGTACAAGAAGAAGAGATCCCGAACAATGTGGTGCAACCTAATGATGAAGTTTGGATGGATATTGATTCTAGTGTGGAAGAGACTCAAGAGGGGGTGAACCAGTCTAGGAATCACATTATTGACATACTGGAGTCGGTAGTGCAAAAGGCTAAGGCACCATTTCCTAAGCCTCCACCTCCATACCAGCAAAAACTTTCCAAGAATAATGGTAAGAATCAGTTCAAAAAATTAATTCAAATGTTGAAGAGTCTCTCAATCAATGTGCCATTAGTTGAAGCTTTAGAACAAATGCCCGGTTATGCCAAGTTTATGAAGGATCCCGTGACAAAAAAGCGGTCAATGAATTTTGAAACTATCAAATTCACTCATCGAGTGATTGAAATTGTGCATTCAATGGCTCCTAAGTTGGAGGATCCCAATGCTTTCACGATTCCATGTACAATTGGAATTGCCGAGTTTGCTAAAGCTCTTTTGTGATCTTGGGGCAAGTATTAATTTGATTCCCTATTCGGTTTTCAAAAATTTGGGGATTGGGAAACCAAGACCCACCTCTATGAAATTGCAAATGGCTGATCGTACTATGAAGAGGCCTTTAGTAGTGATTGAATATGTCTTGGTTCGTGTTGATAAATTTATTATTCCGGCGGATTTTGTCATTCTAGATTGTGAGGTTTATTATGAAGTGCCGATTATTTTTGGGAGACCTTTCCTTGCTACGGGGAAGGCTCTTTGTGATGTTGAAGTAGGAGAGCTTACATTACGGGTGGTGATGAAAAAGTGGTATTCCATGTGTGCAAGTCCATGCGGAAACCAAATAGCAATGAGGTGTGTTCGTTTGTGGACTTGTTGGAGGTCGTCTTGCTCAACTTTGATGATGACGAGATGGATGGATTCATGGAATGTGTGAACTCTTTGCAAGGAATGGGGTCGTACAACTATGCACCCCCGAAATTATCTTTGGATCTAGAAAATAGGACAACTCCTCCTACAAAGCCTTCTATTGAAGATTCTCCCACCTTGGACTTGAAGCCATTGCCTCCACATATTCGGTATGCATTTTCTGGCCCTTGTTCTACTTTACCGGTTATTCTTTCCTCTTGTTTGACTAACGTACAGGTAGATTCCACATTGACGGTGCTACTCAAGAGGAAGAAGGCTATTGAGTGGACATTGATAGATATTCGGGGGATAATCCCCGCCTTTTTCATGCATAAGATCATGTTGGAGGATGGCGCCAAACCATCTATACAATATCAAAGGAGACTCAATAAGGATATGCAAGAAGTTGTCAAGAAAGATATTATCATGTGGTTGGATGTTGGAGTGGTCTACTCCATCTCCGATAGTTCGTGGACTTCTCCAGTTCAATGTGTCCCAAAGAAAGGGGGGATGACGGTGGTCACCAATGATAAGAATGAATTGATTCCTACAAGAACAGTGACCGGATGGAGGATGCGTATGGATTATCGCAAGCTCAACAAAGTCAAGGAAGGATCACTTTCCACTTCCTTTATTAGACCAAATGCTTGACAGATTGGCTGGCCGTGCTTTCTATTGCTTTCTTGATGGGTATTAGGGCTACAACCAAATTCTTATTGC
The DNA here is from genome assembly GCA_000715115.1 of Nicotiana otophora. NCBI lineage: Eukaryota > Viridiplantae > Streptophyta > Magnoliopsida > Solanales > Solanaceae > Nicotiana > Nicotiana otophora. The sequence continues at coordinate 117,539 of AWOL01S0005016.1, forward strand.
TTCGGAAGATCAAGAGAAAACAACCTTTACATGTCCCTATGGTACTTTTGCTTTCAAGAAGATGCCATTTTGTTTGTGTAATGCACCGGTGACTTTTCAAAGGTGTATGATGGCTATCTTCACGGACATGGTGGAGGACTACCTTGAACTTTTCATGGATGACTTCTCAGTGATTGGGGATTATTTTGATGATTGTCTTGCAAATGTGGATAAACTATTGGCTAGATGTGAAGAAATAAATTTGGTGCTTAATTGGGAGAAATACCATTTCATGGTCGGGGAAGGCATTGTCCTTGGCCACAAAATTTCAAAGCATGGAATTGAAGTTGAAAAGGCAAAAACTGAGGTGATTTCTAAACTTCCACCTCCAACTTCGGTAAAGGGTGTGCGGAGTTTCTTAGGCCACACGGGGTTTTGCCGACATTTCATCAAAGATTTCTCTAAGGTGGTGAACCCGTTGTGCAAGCTTCTTGAGAAGGATGCTGAGTTCAACTTCAATGATGATTGCATTAGGGCTTTTGAATTTTTGAAGTTCAAGTTGACAACTACTCTCATCATCACCACTTCAAATTGGAGTATCCCTTTTGAACTTATGTGTAATGGAAGTGACGTAGCGGTTAGGGATATTTTTGGCCAACGCATCAATAAAATGTTTCATCCGGTCTACTATGCTAGTGACCATGAATAGTGCCCAAGTCAACTATACTGTTACGGAAAAAGAGCTCCTTGCCATTGTGTTTGCAATTGAGAAGTTCTGCCCATACTTGATGCGGTGCTTTGGTATATTATGAGCAAGAAGGACTCCAAAGCTCGGTTGATGAAATGGGTGCTTTTGTTGCAAGAGTTTGATATTGATATCCAAGATAGAAAAAGGAGTGAAAACTAAGTGGCGGGCCACTTGTCTCATTTGGAGGAGGGGAGGCCGCATGATGGCCTTGAAATCAATGACTCCTTCTCCGATGAGCAACTCTTGATATTTCAATGAAAGAGGTTCCATGATTCGCAGATCTAGCAAATTTCCTTATGTGTGAAATCATTCCAGATGAGTTCTCTTCAAACCAAAGGAAGAAGCTCAAATGGGATTGTCAAGATTATTATTGGGATGAACCATACCTTTTCCGGATTTTGTACGGATGGGGTAATTAGAAGATGTGTACCGGAAGAAGATCGAGGTAAAATTTGGGGCTTGTCATTCTTCGCCATATGGTGGCCATCATGGTGGAGCAAGAACGGCAGCCAAAGTGCTTAGTTACGGATTTTATTGGCCCACTATTTACAAGGATGCAAGTGAGCTAGTGAAGAGATGTGATAAATGTTAATGGACCAGTGGAATCTCAAAGAATAATGAAATGCCTCTCACAACAATCTTGAAGATTGATATTTTCGATGTGTGGGGTATTGACTTCATGGTCCCTTTTGTGAGTTCTTGTGGAAACACCTACATCTTGGTCGCAGTTTATTATGTGTCCAAATGGGTTGAGGTCATTGCTTTACCCAACAACGAGGCAAAAAGTGTGGTGGCTTTTTGAAGAAGAATATTTTCACAAGGTTTGGTACCCCACGTCCTATTATAAACGATGGGGGTCACATTTTTGTAACAAGACTTTCGACACTTTGCTTAGCAAGTATGGTGTTACTCACAAAGTCACGACCCCTTATCACCCACAAGCTAGTGGGCAAGTGAAAGTCTCCAATCATGAGATAACGAGTATCTTATCCAAAACAGTGAATGCTAATCGGACGGATTGGTCCAAGAAGCTTGATGATGCATTATGGGCTTATCTGATGTCTTACAAAACACCTATCGGGATTTTGCCATACCGGTTGGTGTGCGGAAAAGCTTGTCATCTTCCGGTGGAACAAGAGCACGAGGCCATGTGGTCTATAAAGAAGTTGAATCTTGATTGGGATGTAGCTTCTAACTTGAGGGTTGCACATTTGAATGAATTAGATGAGTTATGGTACCATGCTTATGCAAGTTCGTCCGTGTACAAAGAAAAGATGAAATATCTTCATGACAAATACATTTGGAATAAAGAGTTCAATGTGGGAGATCTAGTATTGTTGTTTAACTCAATATTGAGGATGTTTCCCGGGAAGCTAAAGTCTAAATGGAGTGTTCCTTTTGAAGTTGTAGGTGTGATACCTTTTGGTGCATTAGACTTGAAGAACAAAAACAATGAAGTATTCTGAGTCAATGGTCACCGGGTGAAGCACTACTTGGGAAACGTTGGAGATAGCCACATCGTGGAGGTCATTCATTTCAATTGATGGTATTCTGCGTCATGCTGCGACGTTAAATCAGACACTTCTTGGGAGGCAACCCATGTTTCTTTTTATTTTCCTTTTGTAGTTAGGTGTTGTTTTTATTCTAACTTGATTTGAAGTATGCTACAGGTGTGAGTGTGACATACAGGAATTGGACAGAAATCTGGCTAAGTGTTGCAAGAATTGCGGACCGTAGTTAATTTGTGCGGACCGCACATTTTTGGTTGCAGCAGCAAAATAACATTGTGGTCGCGCGATTAGCTTGCGGACCGCATAAATGAGAGGGTGAAAATACCAACTCTCTGAAGTTTAGTCTGTCAGAGAAAAGGTCGATGTGTGACCGCACATGGAATCTGCGGCTGCAACTTGGAATCTGCGGCTACACACAAAATTGTGCGGACCACAAATGAGATGCTCATCAGGTAACAGAGTGCGGACCACACAGAAAATGTGCGGCCGCACTCGCTCTTCTTTCCCTTTGTAAACAAAAAGTATAAATAGAGGAATAGGGGCATTTGGTACGTTTTTCACTTTGAGCATAAACATATTCCTCTGTTAAAATATTTTTGGTGATTCATCTGTCCACACACACAATAACTATGATCAATCACTCATTACACTCCTTCATCTGGTATGCTTCAACTACTTCTTAAACGTTTTCTTTTAATTTGTAGATTTGTAGTCCTTTTTAGGTCATTTGTCATTAGAATTCAATTGTGTATCCATGTGGGGGTAAATCTGTAATGGGTTAACTAATACATGCTCTATGGGGACTGGGTTAACATATTTTCATGATTCTATGATGTTTCCATGTCAAATTGTGCATAAAATTGCAAGACCTAGATAGAAAAAAAAATTGACTTGTACGTAACTTTTGAACTCTGCGGCTCGCGGATGTGGAATTTAGGGAAACTTAGTGAAGAACTTATTTTGCGGCCGCAAAATAAAATGCGTGGACCAAAAAATTCCAATCGCAGTCGCATAATAACATGTTTACTATCATCAAAGAGTCTATACTGTTTTACCCCAATGTGTGGTCGCATGTCTAATTTTATGGACTGTAGAAATCATGTTGCGGCCGCACATCAGCCATTTCTCTATCATTAGAGAGTTGGCATCTTTTGGGTTTCATAGGTGCGGGCGCAAGTGAAATTGTGCGGATCGCACTTCACTTTTGCTGCTGCACAACAAAATTATGCGGTCCGCAAGTCCTCATCTGCGACGGCGGAAAATTTTGTGCGGACCGCAGATCATTACCCTACAAGCATGTTCTAACTGTGTACCCTCAATGTGTCTTCTGGTTTACAGCTTACTTGCATATCTCCTGTGTATCTCTGAACATTGAATTGAAACTAACAACCGCTTTTTCTTGATACAAACAATGGTTCGATCTAGAGGATGCGCCGACACATCTAAAGGAAGCGCTGAACCTTCTCGGTGTCAAGGCAAGAGTGCCTTACCCCTTGGCCAACAAAATACTGTTACAAAGAAAGCTACAGCTAGCAGAGGGAGGTGCAGATCTCTCCGATATGAGCTCATATGTCCTGTCTAGGGAAGCATCAGAGGGCAACTCAGCCTCTATTCAAGAGCAGTCGGCCATACAGTCGAGGCTGTTAGGGAGATATCAGCTCTGGGACAAGCCATCCTCATCTCATAGCACTTTCGAAGGTTCGGAGAGTGCTAGTCAGGCTTCTGAGCCATCGGCTACACCATTCCCTGAGGTGCAGGATGCTCCAATTCAAGATATCCTGCATGATAGTAGAGGGGGAGATGCTACATATGCCGGCCTTGAAAGGTCGAAGAAGAAAGAGGTTTGGGAGGACCGATTTTTAGCTTGGCATCCTTCACAAGCTTTCGTACCTAGTGGCCAACGAGGTCGCTAACCCTTGAGCGGCAGTTTCTGTTGAAAGATTTAGAGAAGTACAATCCAGCCGTTTTGAGGCAGTTCAGGGAGCGCAAGGGGTGGATGTGGTTTACTCAGAGTGTAGTAGATGCCAAAAAGTACCTTGTCCAGAAATTCTACGCCAATATGACGCATATCAATAAGGGGATAAAGGTGACCAAAGTGCGTAACTGCAAAGTGAGGTTTGATCAGCATACACTTAACACGTACTTGGGCTTCGGCGATGTTGAGACAAAGGAGTATATGGAGAAGTGTGCACTGGGAGACTTAGTACGACCTTGGTTAGCGGTGATCCTAGCAGCACTAGGTCCACTACCACCATGGATTGCCGCTAGGGTTCCTATCCACCGGAACACTCTGAGTTTCGAGGCGAAGTGGTGGCAAACCTTTGTCTGCAGCAGACTAGACCTGAACTAAAATGAAACTCACCTTCCGATTCCTCAGGCAATTTTGATTGCTTCTATTAGGGCCGGGTACCCCATCAATGTGGGTGCCGTGATGTCGGCCAATATCTCAGTGATTGCTCGGCAAGTTGACTCGTACTACCCGTATTCCAACACTATTACAAAATATCTCACGGATGCAAGGGTAGAGCCGAGGGATTATTACACAAAGGTGCGGCCGAAGAAGCCTTTTACTTGGTATTCACTGATGGATGAGAACAAACCGAAGAAGAAAGTTCAGCCTCCTACCACCGCGAACCAGTCTGATGAGCCAACTATAGTAGGTGAGGCAGTTGATGTTCCATCCACTTCAACCGAGCCTTCCTCCAGTGCCGCAGCTCTGCCTCCGCCCTCCTCCAGAGCCCCTACTGCACCTCCTACCACAGTTCCCACCTCGGCTTTAATGCCAGTGCCTGTGCCTCCTCATCCACTATATACATTGCGAGTCTCCCAGACATTGGCAACTCTCAACAACTGGATACAGACATCCACTGTAAAATTGTCTGACTTGTTTAGTACTGTTGCAGTGTAGTCCACCTCACATGTATCACAGGTTCCTTCTGACCTTGAGGAGGCATTGAAAAAACTTCTGGAGAACCAGAAGACTATTATGGACACCTTGGTACAATATGGGTCGGTGATTGAAGAGCTGGGAAAGGAAGAAAAGAAGATGATAAAGTCCCAGGTCAGCAAGAAATTAGTGGACAAGCTTCGGAGACAAGTGACCAGGCTTGCTGCAGCAGGAGATCTCCCCTTTGACATGCTGATTGACCCACACCATTCTGCCCAGATCCTGCAGCACCATCTGTACCAGTGGCACCAGCTGACCAGTCTGAAGAGCCAGACCTTACTGCCGATACTGCTGAGGCAGTGCGTCAGATGTTCGCTAACCCAGCCACACCTAGTATTGAGGATGATGAGATTCAGTTGGCTGATCCTGAGGGGGATGACATTGCTGGGGACATAGAGATGTCCAAGGAGCCATAGGAAGTTTTCTTCAGTCTTCCCTCTTTTACTCTTATTTTGCTAAGCATTGGGGACAATGCTTACTTTTATTCGAGGGAGGGGGTGGAGTTTATTTGACACATTAGGTACTTTGATATATTTGGTATATAATAATTTAATGATATTCTCTCTTTTTTTATTTGTATGTATATATCTTCTCTCTCTTACTATGTAGATTCACTTTATCCTTAGTAGTTTTGTTCATTAGCTTCGTTATCTTTGTTTTTGCTTATTAGCTTCTTTTTATATTTTAGTAGTGTATTAGCTTTTGTTTTGCTTAGTACCTTCTTTTTATGTTTTAGTAGATAATAAGCCTTTGGTTTTCTTAATGCCACGGTTCTTTCCAAAGGTAGTTTTAGTGTGAACCGGGTGACTTGTCCCAACGATGGATGACATGATAAAATTTTTAAGGGAATGAGTTTTCTTTTGTGTTTAGGTAATAATAGTAGTAGTAATGAATAAAAAGACCTAATTAAGTCATGCTCAAAGAGTCAACCATGCTTCAATTGGCACCAACACACTTAACTACGTACTTATGGTTAGAAACAAGATTTTTGAAAGAAACAGCTCTAGTTAGTGACTCTATGACTCTTGTATTAACTTTGGCAATCATCGACTAGTTTAATTGGACCATAGTGATCTTTAAACTTGAATGTGGTCTTTGTGGGCCCTCGACTCTGACCTCTTTTACAATCCGGTTGCGTGAGGGATGAGATGAATTGTTGCTAGTCCAAGTATCTGTGCGAAGGGTCTAGAACTTGCCCCGAATGTGTTTCAAGGCGAAATCCTAAGTTTTGCTTGGTTTGAGAAGTGATTGTAGGCTCTCCTTAGACCGTTTGAGTTTTCTATTGTCAACCAATGTCATTATCCCTAGTCAACCCCTTTGAGCCTCTAGCCTTTCTCATTTGATAACCATATTACTAGCCTTTACCCGTTTGGTTGTGACCCTCTCTTGGCACCCAAGCTTTCCTTAACACTCTCGTGAAACAAATGGCTTAAATCGTACATTTGGGAGAGAGGCGAGGAACTTAAAAAAAGTATCAAGGCACAAAAAGAGAAAAGAAATGATCTATATGAGAAAAGAAGGCAAGAAAAGAAAAGAACAAAAAGAAAAATGCAAAAAATGAATAGGTGGAAGGGTTGAATGGATTCAAAAAGAGGTAATGATCCCAAACATGGAGAAATCAAAAGGGGAAAAAGAGAATGAAATGATCAAGAAATAGTGATTCTAAGTCTCTCTAGTACCCAAGGAAAAAAAAAGGCCTCTAAGAATTGGCAAAGTGTGAGCTGAGAAACGAAAGATGGAGTGCTTAAGGAAAGGTGTAACCACTTACCCATACGGCATCCTACCCTAATCCAAAAGCCTTCATTACATTCCAAAATAAGTCCTACTTGATTTCAAATTGAGTGAGCTTACATTAGTGGCGATCTACATGAGGGGCAAGCCTATGGTACTTGAAGCAGTACTTGTGACATTCTCTTGAGAGAGATGAGGAAACCTTTCATAAATCTTTAGATTGAGTGCTAAATTTCTTAAGTGAGCTAGTAAAATGGAAAGTAGATGAGGAAGAGTTTGGAGTCCACCATAACCTACATGATATAGCAAGAGTCCTTGATGAGTAAAGTCAATGCTTGAAGCTCAAATGACACATTAGAACTATATGTGCATGAATATTTCACTTTTCGCCTTGTTGATAGTACATGAGTAGTGTCGGTAATTGTTGGTCCCAACTGATGTGTGGATGGATCACCTTTGACTCGCTGAAATGACCCTTAGCTTTTGGAGGTGGGAACTAATTTATTTGATTGAGGACAAGAAAGACTTAAGCTTGGGGGAGTTGATAAGTGGGGATTTTGACTGCTTATTAGCACCTTTTTGCTTTTGTTTTAGTCCGAAAGTATTAAATTGCATTCCCGAAACTAATGAAATTGTGCAAATTGCAGGAATGCTGGAAGTTTGGTCTATCAAGATGAAATTCGACTCAAAAATGAGTGTTCCAAAGCAAAGGCAATAAAGAGCGCAGAAGCACAAATGTGCGGTCCGCAGAAGGAATTCTACTGCCGCAAACCAAGAAGCAAAATGCAAGAGAACGTTCAGTAATGTGCGGACCGCACATGAATTGTGCTGCCGCAGAACTAGGCTTTTACTCAAAAATATGCAAAGTTCAGAGAATATGCAAGAAGACCAAGTCTTGAAGCCTTTGTGAAGTGCAGACCACACAAGAATTGTGCGGCCGCAGAAGTTTGCCTCGCGGACACAGTCCAGAAATGTGCGGCCGCAGAAACCTCCTTTCTCCCAACTAAAGAAATATACGGACCGCACATGGAATTGTGTGGCCGCAGAGCCTCCTGAGGGGAATTTTTGTCCGAGATTTTTAGCCCTGTATAAATAGACGAGTTTCAGAAAATTAGGTCAAGTTCGAACATACAAAGTTGTTGAAGTCGTTTCTTTTAGCTATTTTAGGTAGTTTTAGCTTATTTGAGTATTTTAGCATTACATTTCATCATTTTATTCTTTCTTTATGAGTTTAATTAGCTTTTCTTCTTTATTTTCTGCAAATTCCATTATGAGTAGCTAGATGTTTACTAGGGTTGTGACACAACCCTAGTGTGTAAGCCTTATGGGTAATTAATTTAGTGCTTGTTTATGATTGGATGTTTATTATTTAGCTTAGTTCATGCATCAATTTTAGAATTAATGGTTTCAAATATTGATTCATGCCTATTTGACGTAGTCTCGACTTGAGAAAGAGAGACCTAGTAGGATAACTTAGCTCGCAAGAAATTGGGTTAATTGAGAGATTGATTAACCTAATTAAAGGGTTCAAACTAGAGATAGTAAGAACCTAACTTGAGCTCTTATCAATTGTTTTGGTTGAAAGCCATTTGGACTTGAGAAAGACAAATTGGGCAAAATCACTCTCTGACCGAGAGGTAGTGAGTGGGTAACGTAGAGTTAAGAGCTATAATACACCCCAATCAACAAAACAAGCATTAACGTCTTTATCCCATTAGGCAAACACCTAGGTTATGGTCACATCCCTAGGCCTTTAAACTATTTGGGAAAAAAACCAAAAACACTTATTCGCTTCTAGTTTCTTTTCTTAGCTTATAACTGCTGGAGTAAAATTAGAATTAGAAATCAAAACCTGTTGTGGAAGTGCAATTTAGCTATTCCTTTCGCTTTCGTCAAGTCTATACTCCTAACACCCCTAGTAACTCCCTGTGGAAATTGACCCTGACTGTTGTTGGGTACTATTCTTCCAACAACCGTTTCCACTCACTATTGAGTGTGGAATCGGCATTGATCACTGCTTCCCACAATACTAGAGGCCGAGGCAGAGGATGGGGGATGGATCCAACTCTTGTCAGAGGACGAGGGCATCCTAGAGTTTCTCCCGTGGTACCACCAGTGGATCCAGTGAAGGATCCTGATATTGAGGAGCAGGATGAGGCGTCTACAGTTGTGCCAGCCCTAGCAAATTTCATGACTGCACTAGGATTCTAGGAAGTCATGGGTAGTATGATGCAGTTCATGAACTCTATGATGCAGGCTATTTTATTTCCAGCAGACCCTTAACCAGTTACAGCAGCTATGCCAGAGCCTGTACCAGTCGTGACCGCTGATCAGTAGAAGCGGCTGGACAGATGGACTAGACTTTGCCCCCTAACTTTGGGGGCGAGCGATCACAGGACCCCCAGGATTTCATTGACTGATGCAAGGATAGGCTATGGAACATGGGTATATTGGAGTCCAACGGGGTGGACTTCACTACCTTTTAGCTTGAGGGCAAGGCCAGCAGATGGTGGCAGGCTTACCTTTTTAGCCAGCGAGTAGGTTCACCTGTCTTGACTTGGGATCAATTTACGTATCTATTCTTGGAGAAGTACATACCACCTTCTGAGAGAGAGGAGCTTCAGGGTCAATTTGAGTGACTCTGTCAGGGTCATATGTCTATGACCGACAATGAGGCGATATTCACTGACTTGTATTGCCATGCAGCTATTATACTTCCCACATATGCAGAGAGGGTGCGGAGGTTCATTGTAGGTTTGCACCCCTGTGATTCAGGTTTTTATAGCCCGTGAGGCTGAGATGGGGGCTCTCTTTCATCATGTTGTGGATATAGCTCGGAGGATCCCGCGTATTCGCAACCGTAGAGAAGAGTTTGTGCTGAGGGACAAGCAGCCCCGATAGTTTTGAGGATTAAGCAGCGCCCCACCTTGGGGCAGAGGTCAGTTCATGAGGGGTTACCCAGCAGGACCATGCAATCATCACCACCGCCTGCTTGGGGTGCTCCAGCCTGACCCTACTTTAGTGCCATTCTAGAGAGTACTTACCGTCCGCCAGCTATTCAGGGTTCCTTTAGTAGGTATTTAGGACATCAGGGTCATATTTCAGGTCAGCAGTCCAATGCTCCGAGGGGTTGTTTCGAGTGTGGGGATCTTGGCCACGTAAAGAGGTTTTGTCCCAAACTTTGGGGAAAGGTCGGGCAGCAGGACCATCGGCCCATGATTATCACACCAGCTAGCACACCGCCCGGCCGGCCATCCTAAGACGGAGGGTGGGTGGGTAGTGATCGCCCTAGAGGTGGAGGCCAGTTAGGTGGCGCTCCAGATAGATTCTATGTTATCCCTTCCATACTACAGGCAATCGCCTCCAATGCAGTGATCAAAGGTACTATTTCTGTTTGCCGTAGGGATGCCTTGGTATTATTTGATCGAGGTTCTACTTACTCCTATGTTTCTTTTCGATTTTCTCTTTATCTGGATGTACCTCGTGAGTCCTTAGGCGTTCCTATATATGTGTCCATGCCAGTGGGTGATTCTATTATTGTGGATCGGGTCTACCAGTCCTGTGTGGTGACTTTCTGTGGATATGAGACTAGAGAGGATATTCTATTGCTTGATATGGTTGACTTCGAGGTTATCTTGTGCATGGACTGGTTGTCCCCGTACCATGCCATTCTTGATTGCTATTCCAAAACTGCTACCTTGGTGATGCCTGAGTTGCCCAGATTAGAGTGGAGGAGTTCATTTGTCGGTACTTCCAGCCGGGTTATTTCTTTCTTGAAGGCTCGACATATGGTCAAGAAGGGTTGTTTGCCTTATTTGGCCTTTGTTCAATTTCGGCATTGATTTGGTGCCAGGCACCCAACCTATTTCTACTTCGCCTTATCGTATGGCTCCCAAGGAGCTGAGAGAGTTAAAGGAGAAACTTCAAGAGGTTTTTGAGAAGGGGTTCATTAGACCTAGTGTGTCACCTTGGGGCGCACTGGTGTTGTTTATGAAGAAGAAGGATGGGAGTATGCAGATGTGTATTGATTATCACCAGTTGAACAAAGTCACCATCAAGAATAAGTACTCGTTGCCGCGCAATGATGATTTGTTTGACCAGTTGCAAGGGGCCAGAGTGTTATTTAAGATCGACTTGAGATCTGGATATCATCATCTGAAGATTCATGCTTCAGATATTCCGAAGACGGCTTTCCGGACTAGATATGGACACTATGAGTCTTTAGTGATGTCCTTCGTCTTGGCTAACGCCCCGGCGGTATTTATGGATTTGATAAATTGGGTGTTCATGCCGTATCTTCACTCATTTGTCATTGTCTTCATTGACGGCATATTGGTCTACTAGCATAGTATAGAGGAGCACGAGCAGCATTTGAGGTTAGTGCTTCAGACCTTGGGGGCATGTGTTTCTAATGTTGATGGCTTGAGGGAGATAATTCTAGATGAGGCGCACAGTTCTCAGTATTCTATTCATCTAGGTGCTACAAAGATGTATCGCGATCTGCGGCAGCATTATTAGTGGCGGCAGATGAAGAAGGACATAGTTGAGTATGTAGCGAGATGTCTAAACTGCAAACAGGTCAAGTATAAGCACCAGAGGCCAGGTGGCCTACTCCAGCAGATGGTTATACCAGAGTGGAAGTGGGAACAAATCACTATGGACTTCGTAGTTGGGTTGCCGCGTACGTTGAGGAAATTTGATGTCGTTTGGGTTATTGTCGACAGGCTGACCAAGCTGGCACACTTTATTTCGGATGTGACTATTTACTCTTCAGAAAGGTTGGCTCAGATTTACATTCAGGAGATTGTCTGGTTGCATGGTGTGCTTGTTTCCATCATATCAAATAGAGGCCCTCAATTCACTTTGCATTTTTGGAGAGCAGTATAGTGCGATTTGGGTACCCCGAGTAGAGCTCAACACAATCTTTCATCCGCAGATCGACGGACAGTTGGAGCAAATAGTTCAGATTCTAAAGGATATGCTTAGAGCACGTGTCTTTGACTTCAAAGGGCACTGGGATAGATACTTGCCCTTGGTCGAGTTTGCTTACAACAACGGTTATCAGTCCAGTATCAAGATGGCTCCATTTGAGTCTTTATATGGTCAGCGATATCGTTCACCCATCGGATGGTTTGAGCCCGGCGAGGATAAGTTATACGACCCTTATTTAGTGAGGGATGCCTTCGATAAGGTAAATTTGATTCAGGAGCGGCTTCGCACAGCCCAATCCAGACAGAAGAGCTACGCTGATCAGAAGGCACGTGATTTATTATTTATGGTGGGAGAGAATGTTCTCTTGAAAGTATCGCCGATGAAGGGCATCATGATGTTCGGGAAGAAGGGCAAGCTGAGCCCAAGGTTTATTAGCCCATTTGAGATGTTGAGGTGAGTTGGGGAGGTTGCTTATGAGCTTGCTTTGTCTCCCAGTCTATCAGGAGTTCATCCGGTCGTTCATGTGTCTATGCTCCGAAGGTACCATGCCGACCGGCCACATGTGCTAGATTACAGCACGGTTCAGCTAGATGAGAGTCTGGATTATGAAGAGGAGCCAGTTGCCATTGTTGACAGGCAGGTTTGCCAGTTGAGATCCAAGAAGATTTCTGCGATAAAGGTCTAATGGGAGGGTTAACCAGTCGAGGAAGCGACTTGGGTTACCGAGGAAGACATAAGGAGAAGATATCTGCACTTATTCAGCACTCCAGGTATGATTCTAGACTCGTTCGAGGATGAACGATTGTTTAAGAGGTGGAGAATGTAACGACCCGACCGGTTGTTTAGCTTTCTAGATCCCTGTTTCCCTAATAAAGACCCCCCCCCCCAATGTGTTTTTACTGTTTTATGACTAGCGTGGATGGTTGGTTTAGGTTTGGAAGGGTTCGGGGTTGAAATCAGAATACTTAGTTCCTTAATAGTGGCCTGAGGTGGCTAAGTTTGACTTGAGTCAGTATTTTAAGTAAACAACCTCGGAACCGGGATTTGAAGGTTCCAATAGGTTCGTATGATTATTTTGGACTTAAGCGTGTGTTCAGGTCGGATTTTGGGTGATCCGGGAGCGTTTTTGTGCTTAATGTGGAAAGTTGGTTCCTTGAAGGTTTTCTAATTCTTCAAATGTGGTTTGGAGTAGACTTTGGTGTTATCGAAGTCCATTTGGGATTTCGAACCTGTGAATAGTTTCGTATGGTGATTTATGACTTGTACGTAAATTTTTGTGTCATTCATATTTGTTTTTGTATGATTCGGCGTGAGTTTTGGAAGTCGGATATTCATAGTTTCGATAGGCTTGAATTGGGTTGCAATTCATAGAATTGATGTTGTTTGATATGATTTTAGGCCTCGAGTAGGTCCGTTAGGTGTTATGGAACTTGTTGGTATGTTTGGATGTGGTCCTGGGGGCCTTGGGTGACATTCAGATCGAAAACATATTAGAACTTGGACTTGGAGAGTTGATGTTGCTGCTGAAGTCTGGTGTCATCGCACCTGCGAAGGGAGTGGTTGTAGGTGCGTTCATGCAGGAGCGGTGTGATCGTCGTGGGTGCGAGATCTGTGGAGATGGCGTGGGAGCGCATATGCGAGGAATATTCAGCACCTGCGAGGTCGCAGATGTGGAGGATAGGCCATAGATGCGGAATTTTGCCAAGATAGCCTGGGGCCGCAGAACCAGACTTGGTCCGCAAATGCGCGCACATAGAAGCAGAGAAAATCCATAGAAGCGGATCCTTGTCCGCAGACGCAAAAATGCTAGAGGTAGGGGCTATTCGCAGATGCGGTCTTTGGACCGCACCTATGCAACAGTAGATGCGGTCGAGTGACCACAGATGGGATGATCGTTGGGCAGTGAGTGCAATTAATCCGGGACTTAGGGTATTTTCCACACACTTTCACTTGGTCTTGGGCGATTTTGAGAGCACTTTTGAGGTGGATTCTCATAAACATCACAAGGTAAGTAAACTCCACCCATTTTTAAGTTAAATACGCGGATTATAGGTAGATTAAACCTGGAAAATTAGTGAAACTTGTGGGATTTTTTGAAGAACCTAGGGTTTAAGTAAAATTGAGATTTGATCATAGATTTGGTAGTGGAAATTGGAATAAATTATATATTTGAGTTTGGGAGGTCATGGGTAACATTTATATTCAAAAATTTTCGAAATATAGGCACGTGGACCCGAGGGTGAATTTTAGAAATCTTCCAAATTAGGTTGGGTAAATACTATAATAGCTAGATTATGAGCTTTTGAACATATATTTATTAGTTTGTACGACTTTTGGCTAGGTTCAGAGTCCTCGGCATCGATTGAGCAATTCTAGTGAGGTTGAAGAGCCAGATTGAGGACTTGGTACCGAGGTTAGTCTCTTGCCTAATCTTATAAGAGGGAACTTATCCCGTTAGATGTATTAATTATTGTGTTCTACTAGTTGTGGGGAGCTACGTACATACGAGTTGACGAGAGTTCGTACGTAGCTATATTCATGATATGTCCGAGCAGACTTAGATTCACATCATGCCTTTAATTGTGCTATTTTATGCCTATCCTATGTATTAATTATCTTGATTAGGTTTGAAGTTGAGGATTTTAATTAAGAATATCGACTTAGTCTCTTACTTTAGAAAAGTTGGGAAAGATTTGATAAACTATAGATCTGTGTATTCTCGTCTCGCATGTGTTTTTGCGAGCGAGGTAAATTTCTCTACTCTTATGGGATCAGGTTGTTCGCCTCGGCAATAAAAGAAATTACTCTTATGGGATCGGGTCGTTCGCCTCGGCAGTATGATAACACTACTGTTACGGGATCGGGTTATTCGCCTCGGCAGGTTGGTAACACTATTTTGATAGAATCGGGATGTTTGCCTCGGTAGTACTGAGTACCATTATTCCTATGGGATCGGGCCGTTCGCCTTAGCAGCTTCGTGCTTAATAATCGGAATTGGATTTGGTCTGGTAATAATTGAGTTAACGCCTTCACGGTTGGTTATGATATGTTTAGTGATTTAATATAGACTCATGTGTGGATTTGCTGTAGTTACTCTTATTTGCTTCGTTGCTACTTGTCGTACATTCACCATGTCTACTTTATGTGCTTATATTATTATTTGACCTCTAGTAAGTTTCAAGTCTACCCCTCGCCACTACTTCTTCGAGGTTAGATTAGATACTTACTAGGTACGCATTTCTTTCTGTACTCACGTTACACTTCTGTACTGAATGTGTAGGTACTGAGACAGGTACTACCAGTGGTCACGCGGGCCCCTAGCCGATCATCTACGGAGATTTAGTGGTAAGCTGCATGCCTTGCTATGATCAGCAGCACCGGAGTCTCCTTCTACCTTGTTTATTATTTCTGTTTTTCACTTTCAGACAGTAGTTGTATTAGTTTTATATATTCTCTAGATTGCTCATGTACTTGTGGCGCCAGATTTTTGGGGGGGTTTAGCATTTATGTACTGCTGTACTTATCATTCCTATCACTACAGTGGATGTACTTATTAGCTAGTATTTTGTTAAGAAATGAGTATGTATAGTTGCATGAGATCTTACTTAATTTGTTCTTTTAAAAGGAAAAGTTTTGTTTTAAATATTAAAAAGGGGTAAATAAATTGTAGTTTCACTATTGGGCTTGCCTAACAGCGGCGTTAGGTGCCATCGCGACCTATTATGGGTTTTGGGTCGTGACAACCTAGTCCTAGGTACTTAGGGCCATGACGATCCTAAAGGTGTAATTTTGGGGTCGTGACAGTTAATTAATGTGTTATCACATCCTTACTCTTTGCTGTCGTTTACTGATTATGCTTTCCGTTAGTAATTTTATATTAATACTCGACACAGGTTATATGTCTAGTGAGTGTCTTGACTTGAACCTCGTCACTACTCCACCGAGGTTAGTCTTGATACTTATTGTATACCATTTGTGGTGTACTCATGTTATGCTTCTGCACATTTTTTTGTAGACCCAGGTACCTCTGAGCGAGTTGGTCGTTAGGGAGCTGATTTTCGAGTTGCTGTGGAGACTTTAAGGTATACTTATTATCCGCTCGCAGGCCTCGAAGTCACCTTCTGTTGCTTTTTCTTATTACTGCTATTTGTATTCCAAAATAGTGACGTATTATGAGATTCTAAAGTATTCTCAGTAGAGCATATGACTTCGTGCTACCGTTATTTGGGGGTGTATGACTATTGTATTATGCTATTGGTTTGTTATGGTATTTTTCAGCTTTATTTTAATAGTTAAAGTGGTTTAATTCGGTTGATCTCATCATTGTGGTAGGGTTACTTAGTCTCAGAGACTAGGTATCATCACGATCCTCGAGGTGAGATTTTGGATCGTGAAATTATCCCAAGAACTCATGAAGTTAAATGTTTTCTAGCTATTAAGTTTATAGTTCCCGAACCTATTTTACTGTTAAATCAAGTTACTCTTCTCTTCATGATTTGAGTTGTGATTGTTTCACTCCAACTTAAATTCTCTATCCTAAAATAATTTCAATAGTCTATAATACCAGCTCCATGAAACTACACCTCATAATACAAAAAAGCTGTTGACATGTAGAATTAATATCAATTTCCTCCTAGCCATCAGCAAGGAGATTCTTTTATTCATACTCTTTTGGGGAAAGAAGATAATATCTTTTTTATTACTGAATTTGCATATCAAAATTCACATTTGCCCCAAAGATGAAATTTCTAAATAGACCCCAGGCGATTGAATTCTAATCCCTAGCTGCTATTATTATTTGCCCATAAGAAGAATTGATTAAGCAGAGTAAATCAATAACTCAAACTCACTTAAAGAATATAGTATAGTATAATTATCGTCTCCACGGGGATTGAATTTAAACAATGTTTAAATAACCCATGGATTATTGCTAGTCAGGATGACTAACATTTTGATTAGAATGACTATGAACTAATGTTAACTATTAAAATTAAAGAAATTTACAATTGATCACGGAAAGACAAGAGTTTAGCAACACAGAAATAATCAATGGGAAAAATAAGGGCCGCGACAGGATAAGTGCATGATAGTTATTCAGAATCTAACTCCAGTTCAATTCACTTCTGATGTTCAATGATTAGTTTAATTGTATAGTCAAGACTCCTCTCTCGATTAAATCTGAACTCTACGAGGTGAGATAATATAAAACACTGTGAAGGTATGCAAGAATACGTTAATGGACTAGTCTTTAGGAAAATATCTCTCGAATATTCTCCTAACTTGGTTTAATCAACAATTCACAAAGCTCTATCGATTACTTATAAGAATCGCTAACTTAAACCAAACAAAATAATGCAAAGATAACCACCCAAAATATTCCTCTTTCGATTAAATAATTTGATGAATAAAATTGCAATCAATTGAAAACTCCATGCATGAATTCATGCAAAGAACTAGAGTTAAAATCCGCAAATATCAATCAAAACACCATATTCGTCAAACCCTAAGGTAAGCTACTTCATAATCGTGGAGAAAGTCATCACAAATAAAGTTGAATAAGAAAATATGAATTCAATCCAAACTCGGGTGTGGAGTTGAGGAAAGAATGATGAATCCCTGTGCCTTAGAATCTCTAATTCTCTCCCAATCTTTCATAGGTCAAAAGCCCTCTCATAATTGTATTTTTGGTTTATTTATACCATGTAAGAGCGGGCCCGGATGAAATTACCCTTTCCAAGCCGAAGTAGAAAAATTGGACAGCGAAAATACACTAGTGTGGCGCGCCCTGCGTCGTGCTAGTGAGAATTTTCAGAGAGTTGATTTTCATACAAACAGGCCGCCCAGCACTGACTCTCCGCACTTAACAGTGCCCCATGTGCCGCGGTATTGCAAATTTCTTGGAGTAGGATTTTTTTTTCTCACTTTTTTATGTCCAAACTTAGTCCTCGACACCCGAACGCGATCCCAGTTTAACGTTTTGGGTTTTTATTCAAACTTTAAAGTTTCAAATATTCAATTTAGCTCATGAATATCTCTTAACTCGGAATCATCTCCTATAAGGCATAAAATATCTAATAAGTGCAAATCATCATCATTTAATCTCAAACACGAATAAAGTACAGTAATTAGAGTGTAAATACGACTAAAATATGGGTTTCTATCCTACCATCAATACCCCACGCTTAACCCATTGCTCGTCCTCGAGCAATCTAACTACACTTCATATAGAGATGATATTTTCATCAAACAACCTCCCTAACTCATCATGCCAAGAATATTTAAAGCAGACTAAGCACCATACCGTAACCACTCAGCCTCAAGTCTCAACTCACAAGCACCATGTATTTTTTCAAAACTTGCTCACTTACTCTAACATAGAGACCAAAGACTTTACCTTTCCTTCGCAAATCTTGTGCCCTCACACCAAAGATAGAGAGTAGTTCCATTCACAATAAAATTCAAGAACAAATAGGAACACAAGGTAGAAAGAGTTCACTCATTCTAAGAAATAAAATTCATGTGCCACAGAAGACGTACCATAGGCTTGCTCATAATGTAATACTCTACTAATTTGAGCTCATTCATCCAGAGATCAAGTAGGACTTAATTTGGCTGTAATATAGATTGTGGGATGGGTTTGATACATTTGGATATAGTGACTATACCTCCATAAGCACTTTAATACATATTATTCATAATCTAAACCCATACTTGAGTTGAACCACTCCTCAACCTTCACAAAATAGCATCAAACTCCCAATTTCTTTAAGCACAAACAAGATGAGAAGTGCCATTAGCAAGGAATCAATTTTTTTCTCTTTCTAATACACACACAAACTCTCTTTTTTTCTTTCAAAGTTCTATTTTTTTTTTCTTTTCCAAGCAATTTTTTTTTCTTTTCAATTCCCTACAAGTGACTCTCACAATTCTTTCAACAGTGCACCTTTTGTTTTTCAGTTCCACTCAAAAGCCCAATCGTACCTCCACTTAGTTTTAAACAAGCTCATAACAATTTCAAGTGCTCAAGAGAGATAAAAGATTCAATCACATAGTCAATTCAAATAAACGGGTCACGCTTGTAGTGTGGTTGCCAAAAAAAATAGGATTACAAGGTCAAAGAGGCTAAATAAGATACACATTAATTACGTGGGCAAAAGAATAGATCTGGCTCAACAAAGAAATGCCTCTATCACATCCTAGACTGAACATGACTACTATTTCGCTTTGCAAAAATACAGGTCAAGTTCTAGACATCAACTGACATGCATATAATATCAATAAAAAACTCACACACACCTGGACACATAACTCACTTAGGACAACTCTCTAGTCAAAGCAGTTAGGCAATGTCAAAATCAACAAATTTAAGGAACTTATACTTGAGTCATGAAATGAGCCTAAGCGTCACAACTAAGGCACTCACCGCTCTCAAGGCACAACAAAGTTAAGACAAGCTATCTCCATTTAACAACATAGCACGAAACATCTTTATACCTAGTAAAAGAAAAATTAACCATACTCGGTTCAAGTAAAACCCTTAAAAATGAACCGGGGCACAAAGAAAAACCAAGAAAATATTATTACACTATCTAACAAAATAAATAAAAAATCAAAGACAATTTTCTTTTTGGATTTTCAACTTTTTCCTTTTTTTTCTTTTCTTTTCGAGGAAATCCATCGTCGGAAAAATTTAATTTTTTTAAAGAATAATGACGAAAACACACACAAAGATAAGAAGAAGAAAAACAAACACACATATACATATTTACATCCCCCACCCCACACTTTAAATTGTGGCGTATCCCTATGACACACAAACAAAAAGTAAGAGGTAAAGGAAACTCCCCTGAATTGTCTAGTTTGGGTCTGAAACAATATCGGATCTACTTTGTATGCCCGACCCCGTGCATACAACCATGCCAAGATTTTCTTCTCTGGCTTCTTCGGGCACACCCCACACTTATCATGCTTGCGCTCTTCAGCTAGCTCCTTTAAGGCATCTGCCTTGAAATCAGAGTACGAAGCCGACTCATCTCTAGGTGCCTCTATTGCTTCCTTCATCTAGAACATCACTCTTTTTCCCCACTCTTAGCATGAGCTGCCTTTCTGGAATATCAAATATAGTTTTGCCCGTAGCTAAGAAGGGTCTCCCTAAAATCAAAGGGACCTCCTTATTCTCTTTTATGTTCACCACAATGAAGTCCACATGGAACACAAATTTGTCCATCCGAACTAGCATATCTTTCACTATTTGTTCGAGTATTATTATGGTCTGATCCGCCAGCTGCAAATACACGGGTGTAGATCTGATTGCTCCAATCTCTCTCGCAAGTTTCCTGAAAATAGACAAGGGCATAAGATTAATAGAAGCACATGAATCACACAAAGATTTTCCAAATTTAGTACTTCCTAGAGAACAAGGTATAGTGAAACTCCCTGGATCTCCACTCTTTGATTATTTTTCAGAATAGCACAACAATGCTCTATGAGCTTGACTACCGAAGTCTCTTCCACTTTTTGTTTGTTAGACAATATCTCCTTCAGGAACTTGGCATATGTTGGCATTTGTGAGAGTACCTCTGTGAAAGGTAGATTAACATGCACCTGCTTGAGTCTCAAGGTTGACTTGTGTGTATTTGAGGTTTTGTGACTTGACGGGGCAAATAGTTTGATTTCGAAGAAGTTTCGGAGTGAATTGGGATACTTAGTCTCGAGGTAGGAAGTTTAAGTTGAAAGAGTTGACCGGAGTTTGAATTTTGTATAGACGACTCCGGAATGAAGTTTTGATGATTCCAATAGCTTTGTATGGTAATTGTTTACTTCGGCATATGTCTGAATTTGGATTTGGAGGTCCGTAGGTTGGTTTGGTATATTTTTAGCGAAAGTTGGAAAATTGAAGGTTTAGAAGGTTGATAGGTTTTACCGAGAGTTGACTTTAAACTTTGAGGTCATTCCGAGGTATTTAGGCATGTTTGGCGCAAGTTTTGAATTTAGAAAGTTTATTAGATTCCTTAGGGTTGAATTGGGGTGCGATTCGTGATTTTGATATTGTTTTGTGGGATTTGAGGCCTTAAGTAAGTCCGTGTTATATTTTGGGATTGGTTGGTGTGATTGGACCGAGTCCTGGGGGCCTCGAGTGTGATTAAGATGGGTTTCAGACCATTTCTCTACGTGCTTGATTGTTGTTTCTGATGTCTGGTGTTTCTTTCATCGTGATCGCGACACAAAGGTCGTGAAGGGCTTTTTTGTTACACCCCATATTTTTGTATGTGACAGTACGTCGTAAGTCAATTGATGTGAGCTCAGAAATGAGATCATCTTTGAAAGTACATAAAGTAAGTTAATCATATTACCTCGGAGGTTACAAATATTGAAGATCATGAACAACAAGTACAAAGAGGTTTGGAAGGTTTAGAAGCTAAAGTAGTTGAAGAAAATAATATTTCACTGAAAGTCGACAAGTTGGGAATGTTATAACCCGTACCTTTGGGGTGAGACTAGGGTTATTGACATGATAAGAGAGTTATTTTATGATTTAATTTAGTCGTATGATAGTCATGTATTATGTTTTGAATTCAAGCGAGTTATGGAGCAAAAGTCAATGAAAGTCATCACAAATTACGTTCATAAGTTTTACTAAAATTTGGATCAAATGTCACTGCGGGTTTCTCCCAATATACTTAGCGTTATGGAGTGATCCACCTATCAAATTGAAGATATATGAGTCTATTTTCTAAAGAATTAAACCGTTTGTCAATACGATATCGGAGTAGAGGTATATATGTATTTTTTCAAGACTGCGCAGACTCCTAGGTGACAAGTAGGTGTGTCACCTACTTGCTTAAATGAGAGGACTACATATGTCCAAAAAGGGGCTAGTTCGGGTCGGAAAAAGAGACCTTTTTAAGGTCCTATTTCCTTCATATATCAAACTGATAATAGGGCATGAAAACAAGACATAAGCCCCTGCAGAAATCCTCCCAAAAATTGAAGACAAACCCTAAGTGATTTTCTCTTCTTTTTAAAATCTAGTTGGAGGAAAACCTATGGTTTGAAGAGCTAAGATAGGAGCTTAGTTATTCAACAAATAAGGTAGGTATACTGCTCTCTTTAATCGATTTTTTCTAATGGAAATGTATGGAAATTCGTTCTATAATTGTAAGAACTCACTGGACGGTGATCGGAAGCCGTGAGTTCGAGTTTTTCAACTTGTAGTGAACTGTTTTGTGGGTTGTTTCATGTTGCTGTTGGATTGCGTGTTTTGCTACTATTTTAGTGAGTTTTGGAGGAGGAAGTGTGTGGAGAAATACCACATAAATGCAGGGTGGTGGGTTGGTCGTTTATCGTAACATTTTTGGCACTTTGACACTACTACGTGGTTGTTTTGTGAATGAAGAGATTGGGGTGTGTCGGGCTATTTTGTGGTATTTTGTGATGGATATAAGGTTAGAAAATGATGTATACATTTTTTTTATTATTGTGTTCTTGTTGGTGGTGGTGTTATGCTGAATTGGAAGGAAGTAAAGATTATAGGGGAGATGCTGCCCGTTTTATTATAAAATATGCTTGTCGTTCATTGTGCGATTGTTGTACCCTCCATAACTTGACGATAGTATTTTTATCATTGTTGTAGATTAAGGTGAAACGAGATGAGTTTAATGTGGTTATTGGACAGATTGTGATAAGGTATGTTAAGGCTAAACCTTTCCTTCATTTCGGCATGATTCCGTAACTACATATGTTTGATAACGAGACATAGAGAAAAGTTCATATTCCTGAATTTATGTACATTATCCTAGTTTTATAAGTTATCATATTCTCCTTTATCTGGACTTTATATTCAGTAAAGTATTGACTTCTTCTAGGCAGGAGAGAAGACAGTCTATATATATACAGTATTACAGTATTTTCACCACCACCAAGCTATAATCGATAGACAGGCCCCTATTGGGCAACCTCTGATCAGATGGTAAGTTATGTACCGGGACTATTGTGGCCGAGCGCCTATGACCAAGCCTAGAATGGCCGAGGTACAGAGCCTAGTATGGCCGAGCGCCTATGAGCGAGCCTACTACGGTAGAGCAGTTACACATACCGAGCCTTATAGGGTCGAACAACTATTTTACTTACTATATTGAGAGATAGAGAGAGATGAGTTAGTATTACCAGGTAAGCATATCTTCAAATTATATTTAACTCCCAGGTACTTTCGGTTATTATATTATCAGTTCAGTTTCAGCTTTCAGTTATTCTATTTCCTTACATACTCGGTACATTATTTCATACTGACGTCTCTTTTGTTGGGGATGCTGCATTTCATGCCTGCAGGTCCTGATAGACAGCTGGATAGACCTTTCCAGTAGACAAAGTCAAACATCAGCTTAGTTGGTAAACTCCACTTTCTCGGAGTTACCAGGTCTATACCTTGGAGTCCATTTTATATATACAGGTTTGATGGGTAGGTCGAGGACATGTCCTGACCATGATACAGTTTAGTTGTCCCTAGAGGCTTTGTAGACGAGTCCTGTACATTTTATATATCAGTATTGTGGCTTTACCAGCCCTATGTAGATGTGTAGTTTGGTATTGTTGGTTGTAAACATTATTCTCATACGATTCAGAATATGGACTCATCGGCCTAAGTTAAGGGTTACACCTCCAGAGTTCACAATTACAGAGTGGTACGCTTGGGCCGAGTATGGCATCGGGTGCCGGCCACGCCTCTTCAGGATTGGGGCGTGACAAACTTGGTATCAGAGTAGTTCTATCCTTGGGAGTCTACAAGCCGTGTCTAGTAAAGCCTTATTTATAGATGTGTTGTGCACCACATTACGTAAACAGGAAGCTACAAGGCATTTAGGAGTCTGTTACCCTTCTTTCAAATCCAAATCATGATATAGAGCTGAGTCATAAGAGTTTGATTCAGGACTTATGTTTTCTAATGATACGGAGATGTTTGTAATTAGAAAGATTACTGGTAGCCAGAGGGCTAATACAACAACAGGTAAGGGCACTAATAGTTAGAGAGTTCTTGACGATATGGCCCTATTTGAGGCTCTATCAGATCGTGCATACCAGATGTGCAAATTTCCATCTTAAGACCCTATGATGGGAATATCGAACACACCTCGTGAATAGTAGGCCTTGGGAGTATCAGAAGGTAAAAGTATAAGTTTTAATAGGTAATAGAAGCAAGGTGAAAGAGGGTATGAGGTACCCAGTTAGTAAGGACTATCAGTATTTACAATTCAGGCAGAGAAATATAAGCATTTTGAGTTACCTTCAACAGTAACAGAGGTATGTACAATTAGCCACACCCATCTCAGTTATGCCCTATGGGAGCTAACAGATATAGTTTAATAGAAGGATGGGATATCAGGATTCAGCTGGGGTTAGAGTAACTAAAAATGGTGGATGGATTACTAGCGTTAGCTGACATTTTCAAAGGATATTGTAAGTGTGGTACTAGTCCTCCTTGTGAGACACCCAGGTGGTGCACTCTAGAATTGTATAGTCAGATATGAATATTAGAATGTTCAGATTGACAGTAGAATCCTAGAAGGGATAAATATTTACCTTAGTATGACTCCCACCACTAGTAAAACTAAAAGAGAATTATAGGCGACCCGAAGAGACATGGAGATGGAGCACGGGGATTTAAATGCGAAAGAATATTTTATTGAGGCTTTTACAATAAAGTAATAGATAGAAATATTAGTAGGAGAATAAGAAGAGAGCAAATGAAGCACTATGAGTAAGATGTGACAAATTGGTGATAACGGTAAATCAAAATATAACAGGATGACATAGTCTATAGTCAAGTGAATGAAAAGACAAGAGGTGACAGGCCTTGAGACAATAAAATTGTGTAAGTCATAAAGTCATACCCTCACTTCGAGAAATGAGTTGGGGACTCCAACGTGATTACTAGAAGAAAAAGTTGGACCCTCGGAGAAATACAAATTAGTATGGGCTAGTAAACGAGAAAAATAAATCGAACATGATTTAGGGACCGAAGGATTTGATAATAGTCGACATCGTGAGAATTTTAGAGATCACGTTCCAGCATTAATAGAATGGACAACGGAAGAATAATCTTTAAAGGTCATTCAGGAAAGACGTTTCCCTAAAGCAAGCACTGTGAGCAGAGTAAAGCTTAAGGGACTAAATATGCCAGTTACACTAGGTGTCACCCTCGTGCATAAGAAATTCAATTATCCCAGGTATAAGAAGAGTTATTGCTAGGTGAGTAAAGGTCATCAAAACCAAGTATGGAAAGACGCTGAAGAGGAAGATGTAAAACAACTGCATGTAAAACTTCAGAGCATTAAATGATAGTACTCCCCTAAAGGGGGAAGATTGCGTGATATGGTAATAAGTCTGAGTTAAGTGGTTCAGGTAACTATAGAATGGTAAAGGACGAATGCGACAAAAATGTGAAAGGGATGAGACTGCGCTTATTTAAATCCTACAGATATGTTAGGACCCAAAATATTATGCAACCATGACACCGGGGAGAGGCAGTAAGGGTTCCTGGCTAGGATGCTATTGATAAATAAGTGTGCATGGATACATAATGAGTTAGTGTGAGTGGTAAGTTAAGACAAAGGACATAACTTAAGAGAGAGTACACGAGATATAGATGCGATAATGGACCAATGAGCAGTTAGTAGTTGATTCAGGAAGTGCCTAGTTATGGCCAAACAAGATGTCTCAGATAAATCAGTAGATCCTGCAAGATAAACGTAGTGAAACCCAACATAGAAAAAATTTAGTCTCACAAATACAGCATCGTAATCCTTGAGAAATATTCAGATATGAGTTGGGGTAGTTAAAGGTACCGTATAAGTGTTACGGAAACAAGAGAGAGTGCCACTGGGGAGACAATCAAAATTTCAGTTTGGAAGCAACCCTACAAGCACAAATGCATTGAGGTAAGTAACTAAGGATAATTATATGCGAGTAAAAACATCAAAAATTCTATCGAGTATATGATGTAATAAGCTCGCAACTTTACAAGAGTCGGAGGGCCTCCCCTAAGTACTATAATGAAAGACTAGCTGAGGAAATAAGGAAGAAGGTTTCAACCTAAGCATAGTAACTTGATGAAGAAATGATCTTGTAAAAACAGTCTCACTACAACATTGTATGCACTCCATAATAAAGTGGCACCTATCGTGACCAATGAACGGGAAGTAAAGTCAAAAGTAGTATTTGAGATCATATGAGTTGCACGAAATTCCAATATATGTAGGCATTAATATAAGCCAAGTATTCATGAAACAAGTGGCAGAACGACCAGGAAAAGTAATAGCTTACTTTTAAAGAAAGTTGAGAAGGCACAAAAGGAATTATTAGATCAATGACCCAGGGTTAATTACGTTATGAATGCACTTAAGATTATGAAGTATTATCCATGCAGCATATATGTTGACATTCATACAACTATAGGAGGCTCCGGTATAAGTTAAAAGAAA
Source organism: Nicotiana otophora (assembly GCA_000715115.1). Lineage (NCBI taxonomy): Eukaryota > Viridiplantae > Streptophyta > Magnoliopsida > Solanales > Solanaceae > Nicotiana > Nicotiana otophora. The sequence goes on from AWOL01S0005016.1 coordinate 143,864, forward strand.
AAATTAAGTCCACGTCACAGAAAATGCTTGAATTGTTGGAAGGTGATATCATGGATGTTCTGTAGCATCCACGAAAGGCTAAGGTAATAATTAATACCCTGAGCCGCATATCGGAAGTTAGCTTAAGCGTACTTAAAGGCTGAGAAAGAAGAGGAAGATAATGAGTTACATCAGCTAAGTAAATTAGGAGTCTGATTATTAGACCAAGATAATTATAGAAATCGTGATTCAAAACATTGCACAATCACTCTTAATATTAGAGGTATAAGAGAGATAGTGCAGTGGCCAGATTCTATAGTAGCTCTACGATAAAGTCAGTTTTATGAGTACCAGCTTCAAGAGAAGTCAGTATTAAGCTCCTGCCGGATTGTGTATGGACCAGAGGTGCAAGTATTATAGTAGGGCTTCAAGGTGTGGATGTGAATTCCACCTATGTGGAAGGGAGGTTATGAAAGAAACAGAAGATGCAATGTGAGATTTAAAGGTTAGTATGGTAAAGATAAATAAAGTATGAGATACTCAAGTACAGGAGATTGTGAATAGTCCATACTTCATATAGAGGACTAGAAGCGCTGTGATTCAGTATCCAGAAATGTTAGTGATGTTGTCAGTGCGATATCTTCCAACCTGTGGTTTCCAGGTACTGACAGCTCTAGTTAAGAGAATAAAAAAGAGTTAGAGATGACGAGATGCCTCTCTTGAGGCTCCAGAATGATATAAGGAAATCTATGGTACTAGCAAGTTAAAGAAAGTTTGCGAGCAGTATAAATAGATATGTGAAGGTCGCAAGCTAAAGTGTTGTAGAGCGACAAGGTTTTAGGTAGAAAAGAGTAAGGATACGAAAAGGTGAGTGAGAAGGTGACGAGAATAGGTAATTCCTCGGGATTAAACCCATCAAAATAAGAAAGCTGATGATTTCCGTAAGTTATAGAAAGATCAGTATAGCCTGAATGAACTCATAGGAGTCTAAGAGTAAGAGAATTTAGAAGAGATGGAATTTTGCCCTGGTAGTAGAATAAGGGTGTAATTGTGATAAATGATAAGAGAATGACATTATTGAGTAATGATTCAAAGAAAAGGAATTTCATGAATTGCACAGGATTAGAATAACCCCACAAGATGAATCATGTTGGGATGCTATGGAATACAGTTATTGAAATATAGTATCGCCCCTGGGTGGATCATGCTAATCACTTCAGATGTTCCCCGATGAGACGTGAGCCCTAGTGACAGTATTATGTAATAGGTTTCAAGTTATCAGTGGTAGTTATAGATCAACATTAAGATGAATCAACAATAGATGGGAAAAAGTTCCAAATTATGAGATGAGATTAGTCTTAAGATGAACAGTAATGAGGAAACATTAAAGGACTTAGATTTATACATATAGGATAAGCAACAAGAGAATAACCTAAAGTTGGGTAGCAGACCTCGGTAATAATAAATCAAAGTAAGTGTTATGTTATAGTATGACCTACCTAGATGTAGTAAAACCATAAGGATAGACAACTGAGGCTATGAAACAAGTTATAGTAATAGTCGTAAGTTCAACAAAGTACCAAGTGAAGGACTTCAGTACACCTATAAATGCCTAGAGGGACAGTTTGTCATAGTTTTGTATTTGTTCACAAAGTGAGGCCTAGAGATTGGATAATAGCTGGAGGAAAAAGGAGACAAGAGTCGCATAGGCACACATATAGGGATAGAGTCGTACAGGCTGCACGACAGAAGGTAGCAACAGTAATAAGATTGGAAGTTCCGACCACAGGTCATAGTGTGAGAAAGAGGCCTAAATGGGGGAATTCCTGGGCTTTGGATTTATTCACAAAATAGTTTCCTAGATATCAAGGACAGTACTAAAGTATTAGTAAGAGCTATAGGTTATGATACTGATAAGCGCATCTGTCAACATTCGAGGATGAATGTTCCAAAGGGGGGAATGATAGTACACCCCATATTTTCGTATGTGAGTGTATATCATAAGTCAACTAATGTAAGCTCAGAAATAAGATCATCTTTGAAAGTACATAAAGTAAGTTAATCATATTAACTTGGAGGTTACAAATATTAAATATCACGAACAATAAGTACAAAGAGGGTTGGAAGGTTCAGAAGCTAAAGTAGTTGAAGAAAATAATATTTCATCGAAAGTCGACAAGTTGGGGATGTTATAACACGTACCTTTGGGGTGAGACTAGGGTTCTTAACATGATAAGAAGGTTATTTTATGATTTATTGTAGTCGTATGATAGTCATGTGTTATGTTTTGAATTCAAGCGAGTTTTGGAGCAAAGGTCGATGAAAATCATCACAAGTTACGTTCCTAAGTTTTACTGAACTTTGGGTCAAATGTCACTGCGGTTTTCTCCAAATATACTAGGAGTTATGGGGTGATCCACCCATCAAATTGAAGATATATGGGTCTATTTTCTAACATATTAAACCGTTTATCAATACGATATCTGAGTATAGATAGATATGTATTTTTGCAATACTGCGCAGACTCCTAGGTGACAAGTAGGTGTGTCACCTACTTGCTTAAATAAGAGGACTACATATGTCCAAAAGGGGCCAATTTGGGTCGGACAAAGAGAACGTTTTAAGGGAATATTTCTTTCATATATCACACTAATAATAGGGCATAAAAATCAAACATAAGCCCCTGCAAAAATCCTCCCAAAAATTGAACACAAACCCTAAGTGATTTTCTCTTCTTTTCAAGTTCTAGTTGGAGGAAAACCTAAGGTTTGAAGAACCAAGATAGGAGCTGAGATATTCAACAAATAAGGTAAGTATACTGCTCTCTTTCATCATTGTTTTTTGCTGTAAATGTGTGGAAAGTCATTCTATAATTGTAAGAAATCACGGGACGGTTATCGGAAGCTATGAGTTCGAGTTATTCAACTTGTAGTGGACTATTTTGTGTGATGTTTCGTGTTGCTATTGGATTCCGTATTTTGCTACTGTTTTAGGGAGTTTTGGAGGAGGGTGTGGAGAAAAACCACATAAATTCAGGGTGATAGGCTAGTCGTTTATCATAACATTTTCGGTTGTTTGATACTACTACGGTGGTTATTTTGTGTACGAAGAGATTGGGGTGTGTCGGGCTATTTTTTGGTATTTTGTGATGGATATAAGGTTGGAAACTGATGTATACATGTTGTTATTGTTGTGTTCTTGTTGTTGTTACTGTTATGCCGAATTGGGAGGAAGTAAAGATTATAGGGGAGATGTTGCCCGTTTTATTATAATATAAGCTTGTCGTTCATTATGCGATAGCTGTACCTTCCATAACTTGATGATAGTATTGTTATCGCTGTAGTAGATTAAGGTGCAACGAGATGAGTTTAACGTGGTTATTGGAAAGATTTTGATGAGGTATGTTAAGGCTAAACCTTTTCTTCATTTTGGCATGATCCTGTAACTACATGTGTTTGATAATGAGACATAAAGAAAAGTTCATATTCCTGAATTTATGTACATTATCCTAATCTCATAAGTTATCATATCATATTCTCCCTTATCGGGACTTTATATTCAGTTAGTTATTGACTTCTTCTAGTCAGGATAGAAGAGAGTCTATATATATACACTATAACAGTATTTTCACCACCATCGAGCTATAATCGATGGGCAGGCCCCTATTGGGCAACCTCTGATCAGATGGTAAGTTATGTACCGAGCCTACTATGGCCGAGCGCCTATGAGCGAGCCCAGAATGTCCCCGATACAGAGCCTAGTATGGCCGAGCGCTTATGAGCAAGCTACTACGGCAGAGCAATTTCACATACCGAGCCTTATAGGACCGGACAACTATTTTACTTACTATATTGAGAGAGAGAAAGAGAGATGAGTCAGTATTACCAGGTAAGCATATCTTCAAATTATATTTGACTCCCAGGTACTTTCAGTTATTATACTATCAGTTTAGTTTCAACTTTCAGTTATTCTGTTGCCTTTCATACTCGGTACATTATTTCATATTGACGTCCCTTTTGCTGGGGACACTGTATTTCATGCCTGTAGGTCCTGATAGACAGCTAGATAGACCTTCCCAGCAGACAAAGTCAAACATCAGCTTAGTTGGTAAGCTCTACTTTATATATGCAGGTTTGATGGGTAGGTCAAGGCCCTGTCCCTACCATGATACAGTTCATTTATCCCTAGAGGCTTGTAGATGAGTCCTGTATATTTTATATATCAGTATTATGGCTTTACCATCCCTATGTAGATGTTTAGTTTGGTATTGCTGGTTGTAGACTTTATTCTCATATGATTCAGAATATGGCCTCATTGGCCTAAGTTAAGGGTTACCCCTCCAGAGTTTACAGTTACAGAGTGGTACGCTTGGTGCTGGCAATGCCTCTTCAGGTTTGGGGCATGACATTTTTGGTGGCAGGCATTTTGCTCTACGTGTTCGCAAGAGGAGGCTCGTATTCGTGGAGCTTTTGCGAGGCACTGCTTCATGATCGCGTTCATGGTTCCATGTTCATCTAGAAGGGGAGCCTGGATGGGGATAAGTTAGTGCAAGCCTTCATGTTCGCGGAAGAGGGAAAGCATTCGTGTACGCATGACTGTGTTGGTCATCGTGTTCCCTAGCGGAATGGCGTGCTCGTGATGAAGGTTTAGGTATCTTTGGAAATTTGTTCTTCGCGATCGCGAAAGCATTTTCACGATCGTGGAGGGTATGCCTGGGCACAATGTTTTAAATACTCTATTTTGAGGGTTTGGTTATTATATCGTATTTTGAGTTAGAGAGCTCGGTTATTGGCGATTTTGAAAGGGGATTTTCACAATTTGAATTGGGGTAAGTATTTTTTGACTCGGATTGGTTCATTATTCATGATTCCTTCTTTATTTCTAGCATTTAATTGATGAATCTGAGTGAAGAAATTGGGGATTTTTTGTAAAACCTTTCCTAAAGCATAAATTAAGGATTTAAAGGTTGATTTGAGGTCGGAATTTTGATGAAATTGGTATAGTTTGAATCTTAATCGAATGGGTGTTTGGAATTTGTGAGTTCGGTCGGCTTCTGAGGTGTGGGCTCGAGGTTGACATTTTGGGTTGACTTTTTTATTTTGGTTAAAGATCTTAGCTTTATCATTTGAAATCATTTCTTATGGATTTTATTGATTATATTAAGTTTATTTGCCTAGATTCGAATCATTTGGAGGTTGAGTCACGTGGGAAGGGCTTGTTAGAGAAGTGATTAGGCTTGCTTGAGGTAAGTATCTTACCTTAACTTGGTTGAGGCACTAGTTGCCTGAGTTATTTGTGATAGCTACATGCTATGGGTGTGCATATATGTGGTGATTGAGTCCATGTGCGAGAAACAGAGTGTTTATCCATGCTCGGGGTAGTGTTTAGGCTATGACATACCTTGAATTGATTGTGAAACTTTAAACTATCATGTTTCTCATAGTTGTAACCTTGTTGTGAGCTATTGGATCCATATTTTGAGGTTACATAGACGCTAATCTCCTGATTGAACTTGATATTTGCTATTTTCGTGATGAAATTGTCGATTTGAGCTATGATATCACACTTTGCACATGCATACACTTTAGTATGTCACTTATACCAGTCCATGAACATGAAATTTGATATTCATTGATCATATATATATATATATATA
>AWOL01S0005016.1:152511-180917 GCA_000715115.1 Nicotiana otophora
ATCCAGGAGCATGAAATCTGATATTTTATCCATTATATATATATATTCTTGTATATTTACTTCTGTGTGATATGATTTGGACTGGATGGATGTGACCATACTAGACGAATTGTGTTGTTGAGCCTGTGACCGCGCCGGGCGAAATGTGTTATTATTCCTGCGACCATGCCGGGCGGATTGTATTGTTATGCATGTGACCACGCCGGGCGAATTGTTATATTATGCATGTGACCATGTCGTGCGGATCCGTGATATTGATCATGTGACCACGCCGAGCGAATTATGATATATAGCCAGCGACAACGCCAGGCAGAGTATAATTATTGCACGTGACTACGCCGTACATCGTGTGGATATGGATCCATCCCGGTAGGGTCACCCTCTCATATGCCTTCTTCATGGAGTACACATGGATTGCGGAAAACTGATCAGTGGTGTGGTATAGTTATGGAAATTCTGAGAAAATCTTACCAATGTTGTTTGGTTATTGCATTTCATCTTTACTTGCACTTTTCTTGGTTATTTACCTGAGTTACTTACATATCATTTTTATATGCTGGATTATTGACTAAGTAGAGTACTTGATAACTGTGTACACCGGGATTGTTCTTTCTGTGCTTTATGACTTGATCATATTATTGTTTTGTACTTATTGAATTTATGAACCATACAGGTTACAGCAACAACAACAACAACAACAACAACCCAGTATAATCCCACTAGTGGGGTCTGGGGAGGGTAGTGTGTACGCAGACCTTACCCCTACCCTGGGGTAGAGAGGCTGTTTCCAAATGACCCTCGGCATCCTTCCCTCCAAGAACTCCCCACCTTGCTCTTGGGGTGACTCGAACTCACAACCTCTTGGTTGGAAGTGGAGGGTGCTTACCATCAGAGCAACCCACAGGTTACAGCAAGTATCATCTATAATTCTTGTTTCTATTGCCTCGCCGAGTTTAGTTGTGATACTTGCTGATTACATGAGGTCGGTTGTACTCATACTACACTCTGCACTTAATTATGTAGATCTAGGTATCAGTGCCAGTCATCAGTAGCTGAGGCTTATAGCTGAGTTGATCACCGAGAGATGCGGTAGAGCTGCATTCTCGACCGTAGTCTTGGCGTATCTTTTCTTATGTATTGTTATATTTTTTTCAAACATTATTGTTATTTAGTTTTTCAATCTTATATTCTGTTTTAGAGCTCATAACTCTGTATTTACTAGTTCTGGGGGATTTATCATGTATTGGCATTACTATGTTATATTAAGGTTTTAGACTTATGTTATTTCTGTCATTTCTGCTATTATGGTTCATTATTGGTATGTCTGACTTGCCTATCAAGTGTGTTAGGCGCCATCATGACTGGTTGGGATTTTGGGTCATGACAACCATGAGATGGGAAAACTTCAAATTGGAACTGCATCTGGAAGGGCTTTATACTTTGACTCAGTAAAAAAACTTGTAACTAAGTATTATTTTTGCGAGGACAATGAGAGAAGGGAATTGCCTAGTAAATTGGTATAACCACTAGTGGACTTCAGTTCATATGTGGAGCCAACCCAATATGAATTAGTGAAGTCCTATATAAAGTGTGAGACCAGAGAGATAAGGATGCAAATTGGGTAATGGAGAGCGCTTCAAGTATCTTAGTATTCATTTCAAATCTCCCTAGTGATTCAAGTTGGGAGAGAGCACATTGATTGGCATATGTTGATCACAGACGCAAGATTTGGGCATGTTGATTTATGATAACCCGACCGGTTATTTTGAGCATTTACACTTCGCTCGGTAGTTTAAGGGTGTGAGTAGTTCCGTATGATGTATTATGACTTATGTGAATCGTCGGTTTTGGTCTTCAGTTTATTCGAAATCGATTTGAAAAAATGGATTTCATTGTTGAAGCTTTAAGTTGGAAGAGTTGACCAAGTTTGACTTTTTGTGAATTTGACCCCGGAACGGAGTTTAGATGGTTCTTTTAGGTCCGGACGGTGAATTTGGACTCGGGCGTATGTCCGAATTTGCAATTGAATATTTCTAGAAGGATTCGTCACTAATTGGCAAAAAATAGAATTTGAAGGTTTGGAAAAGTTTATAAGTTTGAACGAGAGTTGACTTTGAGGAATCGGATTCGAATTGTGGTTCCGGGAATTGGAATAGCTTCGTTATGTCATTTGAGACTTGTGTGCAAAATTTGAGTTTATTCCGGGTTAATTTGATATGGAGTTTTGGAAGTTGAAGGTTCAAAGTTCATTCAAGTTCGAATTAAGGTGTGATTCATCATTTCGATGTTTTTATGTGTGAATTGAGGCTTTGAGTAGGTCCGTGTTATGTTTTGGGAATTGTTGGTATATTTAGACGGGGTCCCGAGTGGCCCGGGTGAGTTTTGGATGAGGTTTGGATCATTTTCATTTCATGTTGCATTGCTGAAGGTATGCTGGTTCCGGTGCTTCTGCATCTGCGGAAGAATGGATGCAGATGCAAGTCCGCATATGCGAACAATTAGTTGCAGAAGCGCAAACAAGTTTGGCTAGAGATCATCGCAGGTGCGGAAGAAGAGGCACACCTGCATGTGCGCAGATGCGCGTTCAGTGGTCGCACCTGCGATGGAACAGGAGCAGATGTTTTCTGTAGGTGAGAAGGGCTATTTGAAGCGATGCCGTAGAAGCGGTTCATTGTTCGCAAAACAAAAGAGGACTGGGCAAACGCTTTAAGTTCGGTGGTTTGGTCGTTTTGCATATTTGGAGCTATGGAGCTCGAATTGAAGCGATTTCTGAGGCGATTTTCACCACGTGGATTTGGGTAAGTGTTCTATACTCGGTTTTGGTTATATTTCATGAATCTATCATCGTTTTTGACATGTGGCTGATGATTTCAAAACAAAAATTAGGGGGGGGGGGGTTAAACTAAAGTTTCATAGAGAGAATTCTAGAGTTTTGAAAACAGATTGGGAGTCGGATTTGAATGAAACTAGTATAGTTGGACTCATAGTTGAATGGGTTGTCAGATTTTATAAGATTGGTTGGGTTCCGAGGTGCGGGCCTGGTTTTGACTTTTGGGTTGATTTTAATCTTTTGATTAGAGATTGGACCTTTATCGATTGGGTTTGTTTCCTTTGGCATTATTTGATGTAATTTAGTTGCTTTTGGCTAGTTTCGAGCCGTTCGGAGGTCGGTACGAGCGAGATGGCATTTTGGAGCATTATTTGGCTTGCTCGGTATTGGATTTGGCTTGTTCGAGGTAAGTAACACTTCTAAACTTGGTGTTGAGGGTATGAAACTCCGAATTATGTGTTATGTGATTGATGTTGAGATGACGTGCATGCTAGGTGACGGGCGTGTGGGCGTGCACCATGTGAATTATGATTTAGTCGATTCCATGGAACTGTGTAGCTATCTTATATGAACACTTTTGATGTACTCAATGTGTTAGAGCACTTGAGCTGTAATTTATGCAAGATATCATGTTTATGCTATATGATGGTACTATTGGGACCCACGGTGGTCATTCCTTGCTTTTGAGTTTTTTGTTTAATTGCGGTTATGTACTCAGTCGTATTCATCATTATATATCATATTTGAGTCTCTGTTATTGTATATTGTCGCATCACATATCATTCACCTGTGTATTGACATGTAGGCAAAAAGATGTATTTTCCTCATGCTATCTCAAAATGAAACACCTTATTTATTGTTGAAAGGTTTTTGTTTTTTGGGAAAAATCACAATATTCAAACTTATTCATATATTTTTTAGATTTCCAGTGAAAGATCTGGGATCTACTGTTATACTTGAAAAGCATGGCTGTTTTCCGTAACTGTGAACCAGCTAAGTTATGTTCTTGTACCGTGTTTATTATATTGTTATAAACTATTGTTTGTTATTGGAGTTGGACTCTAACCCTTGTCCCAGCTCGTCACTACTTTCAACCTAAGGTTAGGTTTGTTACTTATTGAGTACATGGGGTTGGTTGTACTCATAATACACGTCTGCACCTTGCGTGCAGATGTTGGATGCTGATGTAGCTGTGTATGGTGGGAGCTGGATCTGAAGATGTACCTGCGTTCCAGTCATAGCTTCCTGTTGATCTTGGTATCTTTACTTTAGTATTTCAGATCAGTTCATGTATATTTCAAATAGATGGTGTATTTTATTGTAAACTAGCTTTGTAAACTCTATAGCTTAGTAGCTCATGATTTGTACTACCAGTCCTTGAAAAATTCTTGTATAAAAGAAGTTGTATTATCATTTATTTTCTTAATAAATCTCATTAAATTGGATAGTTGTTAATCGGCTTACCTGACGGGTTGGGTTAGGTGCCATCACGACTAGTTGGATTTTGGTTCGTGATAAGTTGGTATCAGAGCTATAGGTCCATAGGTTCTACAAGTTATGAGCAAGTGCCTAGTAGAGTCTTGCGGATTAGTATGATGACGTCTATACTTATCTTCGAGAGGCTACAGGGCATTTAGTATAAATTTCCCATATTTCTTTCCTTATCATATAGCATTGATTCAGCTTGACGCGTAACTCTTTAAATTCCTTCCACACATTCATATGCACATGTGAGCGCTCGGAATCAACCGTGCATCGCCGAATTGTGATTCCATGGATGAGGTGCGAGATATGATTTCTCTGTACTGATGATGGGCCAGTCTAGAGGACTTGAGGTCGGGTTATGACTGTAGCTTGAACATGGGGATTTCAGTTGTGTGATCACGTGCTTTTGGACTTATATGTCCGGTAGAGTCCCTATGAGTAGAATTTGTGACTCGATGAGTGGTTGGATGGCTATGTGATGAAGTATGATGTGACTGCAAGATATGTTCAAATGGTTTGAACGTGACAAGAAGAGTTTTCTTGAGATGTAAAAAGGATTATTGGGTGCTTGATTTTTGTCTTAATATATTGTATAGTCTCGAGTTATGATCGTAATGCGGAATATTTCATGTTGTTTATTTGAGGAACAAAATATATTTTCATGTCTTATTGATGAGTTCATACTCAGGAAGATTAAGGGACTAGGTATTAGTCGTGGCTATGAAAGGGTATAGAGAGATGTCGGTTTTACACTAAGCAGGTGGGTTATCACCTGCGGGGTAATTTACAGATGTGTGATCCTTATGATGTTATGTGGAGTCTTTCTTTCGTATCAGTGGGTCATATTTGTATGATTTGCGTTAGAGCGGTTGTAATAGTTGACCTGACCGTCACGAGGATGAATGCCAGATTTATAGATTATTTGAGGTATTAGATGGTTTGTGTTACATGAGCTTATGAGGATTTAGTTGAAATTCGGTGCAGGATTATGGCAATAATAAAGTATAGGTATTATAGGTTATCAGATATTTTATTCCATGGCTTTGAGCCAAGTGGGGGAGTCTTCTATCACCGATTTGATTGCATGGTTATATGTTGTGCTGGTTTCGATTTGAGGCATACTTGTGAATCAGATGTGACTTGAGGAGGTTGAGATCGAAGATGACCCGAGTAAAGGAATTTTTGGATACGGGTTATGTCACACTTTATGGTTATATGGGGATCATGGAATGATTGAGTTGTTATTGTGGGAGACGTAGTGCGCATAGAGTAGGACTTTGCTCGGTTGTGTTAAGGCGGGGTTACTTCTTTAGGTGTTGTTGTGCTAATGGGGCACATGTCGTTTGGCCCGTTTGGGCGGTGCAATTGAGATTTGAGCATAGTGGATGACTCTAGAGAAGGTTCTAATGGATTCAAGATTTATATGTGGCAATTGAGAATTTTCTGGATTTGTATATGGCTAGAATCTGAGATTTGCGTCACATGGTGTCGGGACTCGCGGTATTTCTATATCATTATGGATTCTACATTTCAGTATCAGGAAGGTGAAGTAAACGGCTTTAGATTCACATAAGGTCTCTTCAGAGTGGGTGTCTCGGTTGTGGTACTTTTGAGGTGTTAAGAGGGAATACATCGGCTCATGGGCCTTAGGGCAGTGTGGTTTTATGTTCGGATCTCGTGGGGTGAGTTTTGGTTAAGGATCGTGGTGTTCTGGCAAGAAAAGTGTCCATTTGAGGGTAATTCGGAAGGAACTCAGAGAAATAGGACAATTTGGTAGAAGGTTGGATCAGCACGGTAATGGGTATGATCGGTTATTTAGATACTTATGATGTGGTGAGTCTCTACAGGTGTTTTGTGTCAATGCTCTTAGGTTTTGGCGACCTGCTTGGCTTGGTTGAGCTAGAGGGATTCAATTCTGATAGCTTGGTTATGTGCAAATGGATTCCAAAGTGTTCTCGATGATTTCTACCACGGTTCAAGGTAGATATTTCCTACTGACGTGAGGAACATATTCCGTATTGGGATTTTCTCCTGGATGAGGTCAAATGGAAGGTTTTTGACTGATCGGGTATGTATTCTCGTGGCGACTCAGCGTTGATTATGAGATTCTCATACTTTTCATATGATGGCATGATAGATGAGGTGCGGTTTAAGATGGGGATTTACATGTGCAAGTATATGATTCAGTTCCAAAAGAAAGATCATGAGTTTATGCAGCCCAACGATTTCGGATATTGGCACTAATTGGTATTACCTAAGCAGAGTGTACATTCAGAAGGCGCGCCGTGTTTTGACTTACGGATACTTCATTGGTATTGCAGTACTCGCCTGGTTGATCGACTGCAGATATTCAGATTTTGCTATATGGCACGGAAGAATTATAGAAGTATTGCTTATGGGATGATTATATATGAGAGATGTGTTAGACATTCGGGCAGTGGAGTTGGGATGAGATATGGTGAATTTGTATGTTCTATGAATTTGGAGAGTGGGAGTTCTCATAAGTAGATTGTTTCGTGGTTGTGGACTGTGAAAATGTGGTCAAAGCTATCCAAATGATAGTATGTGTTGTGGGTAGGTCATTGTGGACTTTAGGAGGGTTATTTATCTATTTGTGGGTGACCAGAATTGATTTGGGGTTCATTGGTAGGCCCAATGGCGATGTGTATTCTACACCGGGTCGAATCGGTCGACTCTGTACTGCTATTGTTGAGGGATGTGCCATTCAGTTAGAGTCGAGCTTATTCGCGTTCTCATATGTTCTATGAGTTACTTTTCTACGCTACAAGGGGTTGTGATCTATTGGTTATATGCACATATGGTGCGGTTCTATTTGGGCCTTATAGCGGAATTTGAGCGAGATAAGTTTGAGGGTGTTGAATGATTGATTGCGCATGGTCTATGTTCTTCTGGGTTTGTGTGGCATTGTGTCATTTTTTTCTTCGTGGTTAAGGTCATGCACCTTGGGTACTTGATGTCGAGTTACGCGTGGCTATGGATTTTGGAGCATGGTGGCTTGAGGTATTTTATATGGACCAGTGTTTGGATGGGATCACACATTGCAGCAAAGTTATGTTGGGATATGATCCTTTGTGTTAGATTCGTGTGTTTTGGTTCTAGGGTGTGTGATGGGTTCTTAGCATTGCGTTGTGGTGGTATTTGTTGAGCTTGCGGGACGGTTCTCTCATTTGGAGTCATTTTCTATGTTTGAGTACATTTGAATTGTTACATATTGGTGCACGGATTGCACGGTTTGTGGCTCTGGGTAGTATTGGTGTGGCATGTCAATAGAGTAGCTTGTATTTGATAAGATGAGGTCGTTGGACCTATAATGGGTGTTATCGGATTTGATTGCGGTATATTTGGAATGATAATGTTGTTGATCCACTTAGATGTTTTGCTGTAGTTCTTGTCGAATGATAGAGAGTTCCACGACTTGTTGATCTGATGAATGGTTATGAGTTCTGCGTGTTTCTTTCATCATCGGCAGTGTACGAAGGTTTTAGAATGAGGTTTTGTTTGATATGAGGTTTAGCACCAGTACCGAATTATTTTAAGCAGCTACGGTGATTAGAAATTATTGCTATAAGTATTTGAGTTATGTGGTATATCATGTGATTGTGTCTTGGGTTACGGTTATGGCTTGATACAGCTTGTTCAGACTTGTACAGTATGTAGACGCGAGGTTCGGATCTTGTAGGAAATTCTGCATATTGGAAATTAGATTCTGTGGTTTACAGGCTCAGGTTGAAGTAATGATCATCAGTAATGTTATGTTGTCAAGCCTATAAGGAATAGGGTGACGTGGGATCACCCTCGGGTATGTGCACGGTAAGGTTACACTGCAATTTGATGGATTTAGAATGACTCTTGGCACGTTCGAGGACGAACGTATGTTTAAGTGGGGAAGGATGTGACGACCCGACCGGTCGTTTTGAGCATTTGCACTTCGCCCAGTAGTTTGATGGCCTGAGTAGTTCCGTATGATGTATTATAACTTATGTGAATCATCGGTTTTGATTTTCAGGTTATTCGGAATCTATTTGGAAGAATGAATTTCATTGTTGAAGCTTTAAGTTGAAAGAGTTGACCAAGTTTGACTTTTTTGTGAATTTAACCCTAGAAAGGAGTTTTGATGGTTCTGTTAGGTCCGGACGGTGATTTTGGACTCGGGCGTATGTCCGGATTTATAATTGGATATTTCTAGAAGGATTCAGCACTAATTGGCGAAAATTAGAATTTGATGGTTTGGAAAAGTTCATAAGTTTGACCGAGAGTTGACTTTGATGATATCGGATTCGGATTGCGGTTCCGAGAATTGGAATAGCTTCGTTATGTCATTTGAGACTTGTGTGCAAAATTTGAGTCCATTCCGGGTTGATCTGATATGTTTCGGGGCGAGTTTTGGAAGTTGAAGGTTCAAACTTCATTCAAGTTCGAATTGAGGTGTGATTCGCCGTTTCGATGTTATTATGTATGATTTGAGGCCTTGAGTAGGTCAGTGTTATGTTATGGGACTTGTTGGTATATTTGGACGGGGTACCGAGTGGCCCGGGTGAGTTTCGAACGAGGTTTGAATCATTTTCATTTCACGTTGCATTGCTGAAGGTATGCTGGTTCTGGTGCTTCCGCATCTGCGGAAGAATAGACGTAGATGCGAGTTCGCAGATGTGAACAATTGGTCGCAGAAGCCCAAACAGGCTTGGCTGGAGATCATCGCAGGCGCGGAAGAAAAGGCACACCTACGTGTGCGCAGAAGTGTGTTCAGTGGTTGCACATGCGATAGCGTAGGTGCAAAGGGCATTGTTCCAGCTGATTCCGCTGAAGCAGGCTTCACGTCGCAGAAGCGATGCCGCAGAAGCGGTTCATTGTTCGCAAAAGCGAAGAGGACTGGGCAGAAGCTTTAAGTTATGTGGTTTGGTCATTTTTTGCATATTTGGACCTATGGAGCTCAGATTGAAGCGATTTCTGAGGCGATTTTCACCACGTGGATTGAGGTAAGTGTTCTCTACTTGGTTTTGGTTATATTTCATGAATCTATCCTTGTTTTTGACATGTGGTTGATGATTTCAAATGAGAAATTTAGGGGGGGTGACTAAATTTTCATAGAGCGAATTCTTGAGTTTTGAAAACTGATTTGGAGTCGAATTTGAATGAAACTAGTATGGTTAGACTTGTAATTGAATGGGTTATCGGATTTTGTGAGTTTTGTTGGGTTCTGAGGTGCGGGCCCGGGTTTGATTTTTGGGTTAATTTTGGGCTTTTGATTAGAGATTCGACCTTTATCAATTGGGTTTGTTTCCTTTGGCATTATTTGATGTATTTGAGTTGTTTTTGGCTAGTTTCGAGTCGTTTGGAGATCGGTACACGCGAGATGGAATTTTGGAGCATTATTTGGCTTGCTCGGTATTGGATTTGGCTACTTCGAGGTATGTAACACTTCTAAACTTGGTGCTAAGGGTATGAAACTCTGAATTACGTGTTTTGTGATTTATGTTGAGGTGACGCGCATGCTAGGTGACGGGCGTATGGACGTGCACCATGTGAATTGTGATTTAGTCGATTACATGGAACTGTGTAGCTATCATATATAAACACTTTTGTTGTACTCTATGTGTTAGAGCACTTGATCTATAAATTATGTAAGACATCATGCTTATGCTATATGATGGTATTATTGGGACCCACAGTGGTCGTTCCTTGCTTTTGTGTTTTTTGTTTAATTGCAGTTATGTACTTAGTCGTATTCATCATTACATATCATATTTGAGTCTCTGTTATTGTATATTGTCGCATCTCATATCATTGACTTGGACTGCTTAGCATGAGTATTGTGAGCCCGAGAGACTGGAGAGATTGATGATTGAGTGAGGCCGAGGGCCTGATTGTGAAGATATTAATACTATAGCACGTGAGTTATTCGTGCAGCACGTGAGTTGTCTGTGCGGATCCAGATATTGATACTATAGTATGTGAGTTGTCTGTGTAGATCCATATATTGATACTATAGCACGTGAGTTATCCGTGCATCACATGAGTTGTCCGTGCGAATTATAGCGCTTGGGCTGAAGGAGCCCCTCTGGAGTCTGCACACGCCCAGTGAGCGCAGTTGCTAGCATTTATTATGTTTGGGCTGGATCTGCCATGTACAGTACTGAGTGACTGAGTGTGTTGAGTGATTGAGCATGATGACTGGAAAGTATGAGACAGTGAGATTGAGTACTCGAAGAATGTGAGTACATGAGCTCATCACTGAACTACATTGTATTTGGCATGCGTACTTGAGATACATGCATAGAGATGCATTTCCTTCTACTACCCGGTTTTTGTGACATTCATGATTTCACCTGTATATTGACATGTAGGCAAAAAGATGTATTTTCCTCATGCTATCTAAAAATAAAACACTTTATTTATTGTTGAAAGGTCTTCCGTTTTTTGGGAAAAATCATATTTTTCAAACTTATTCTTATATTTTTGAGGTTTTCGGTAAAAGATTCGGGATCTATTGTTATACTTGAAAAGCATGGCTGTTTTCCGTAACTGTGAACCAACTGAGTTATTTTCTTATACCATCTTTATTATATTGTTATGAACTATTGCTGGTTATTGGAGTTGGACTCTGACCCTTGTCCCAGCTCATCATTACTTTCAACCTAAGGTTAGGTTTGTTACTTATTGAGTACATGGGGTCGGTTGTACTCATACTACACTTCTGCACCTTGCGTGCAGATGTTGGATGCTGATGTAGCTGCGTACGGCGGGAGTTAGATTTGAAGATGTACTTGCGCTCTAGTCATAGCTGCCTCTTGATCGTGGTAGCTTTACTTTATTTCAGATCTGTTCATGTATATTTCAAATAGATGATGTATTTTATTATAAACCAACATTGTAAACTATATATCTTAGAAGCTTGATTTGTACTACCAGTCCTTGGAAAATTCTTGTATAAAAGCAGTTGTATTATCATATCTTTTCTTAATAAATCTCATTAAAATGGATAGTTGTTAATTGTCTTACCTGATGGGTTGAGTTAGGTGGCATCATGACTAGTTGGATTTTGGGGCGTGACATGAGTATAACATATTGTATAGCCCCAAAAAATAGTTGATAAAGAGTGGGATCATAGAAAAAGGGAATGTCTTAACCATTATAGTAGTGATTGGTTTACAATTTTGCAAACTTGGCTTTAACAAGATGCTAGCAATATACAACACACTACTAAAAATAGCTCTTTTTCGATCAAAAAAATAGATCGGACGCGGTTGGTTTTGAACTATTACCGACCAAAAACTAACCAAATTGGATGGATCGGAAAAATATTGGTCAGTAGCAAAAACCTACCGAAATCGATCGATTTTTACCAACTGATTTAGGTCGGTCAATTTTTTTTTTTAGCAAATATACTACTAGGTTATAGATCTAGTAGTTGATATATATATATATATATATATATATATAATACTTCCCAAACTAGGACAAAGATACACGGCGTTCAAGTAAAAGAAAAATAATGAAACAAAGAAAGCTAATGGCTATTGCTACGAAATACAATGTAGCAGTATCATAATGATAAATGAAAAGTACTAAGCTACTAATTTGTAACATCCAATTATTGTCGACGACAATGAATTCACATACCAGTTGCAAACAGTTCCTTGTAGCACCTACAAAGCTCTCACCCGGTGCCATTTGTTGCAATCCAAAGGGGTAGGTATGTATAAATCCATTAGTTGTAAAGCAAAGCAGTTTGGACATCTTCATTTTGGGTCTGAATCACTACAGCGGCATTGTTGATACAAGAAAAGGCGTTTGAGTTTTCTTTGTTTGAGATCAAGCTTGCAGTGTCAAGTTTTGATTAACTAACTTGTCAAGGACAATTGATACTCTGTCGGGCAAGTGATTAAGCATCTGCAATGTTGAGTGGTAAGCTGAAGGAAAACTAAAATGTTGATAAGATGGTAGCAGCACTGTAGTAGAGGAAATCAAGAGCTGGGGAAAGTGAGTTGTATCGTTCCATCTGGTGATGCAGCAACCACAGATTGAGCATTATGAATGCTAATACTATTGAGTGTTGAAACATCTCGAAAAGGAAGTGATACAGTCCTAACGCATTCAATATAGTAAGTCTCCTCAGCGGAAGCTTCTTCAACTCTCTGAGTAAGTACAGCAGTTTGTTGAAAGAGCCAAGCATTATCAAAATGAAGCTATGTATAGTAAAGTCAGGATGGCTTCCAATTTTCTGAATCTGTTGTGTTCTTACATCTTCCTTGCTGAAGTATTATTGTTGTAATGTGTCTCTCAATCCTCCAGAATGAGCATGGTAATATGCTAATACCACTGGGATTTGATACGAAGACAAACAAGCAGTAAAAACCTTCAAAAGCACACCAGATAAAGTAATGTGTTATGCAGGAGAAGTACAGCTTGATCTTGCTGTATAATGAGGTTCTGTTGAGCATTTGGGGTACTAATACCAATCTATGTAGTTGACTAAATAAGCTTAGCCTATCTCTGGTACCTGCAAAATAAAGCAAACAAGTTAGGAGGGAAGTCTCTTCTCCTAGTTCCTTGTGTGTTCTGGGAGCATTGAAGATGATTGGGTTGTGGATGATGGAGAAGGGTTGTCGGTGATGTCTTGCAGGAATATTATTGTTGTATATCTTCACACAATCCCAAAAATGAGCATGATTCCATGTTAATACTACTGGGAAGTGATATGATAGAGCACAACCATGCAATATCTCCTTAAACACAGCAGCAGAAGTCAATATATGTAAGTGTAATCTGGTTGTTGTGTTAAAGTTCTTGAGTGGGTTGTACTTGCAGTAGCAAGGAAAAAGCAGTCTCAAGTGTTCCAGCACAATCAGTCCTAGTAATTAAAGGTTCCAATTAATGTAAACCTTGTAACAAATCAGTGGTAGTCCCCCAGCTTGCAGCAATAGGTAAAAGCTCAGAGACTGTCTTAATCCTTCAGTAGTAGAGTGTATTATGCTATTAAGATCAGGGTAATGTTTACTGAATAGATTAGTTAGTCTGGTACTTTCCTTTTTGCTATCCTTACCCTAATGTTAGGGACTTGTGATTTGTCCATGTTAAGGAGTGTCTTTCCTGTTGTAGGTAGACTTTCAAATGAGTGAAATGTGGTAGTACCAAAAGAGAAAATCAAGTTAGCTAAAAAGTCAGCAACAACATTTCCTTTTCTGAACACATGCTGAAACAAGACATTGTAGTTGTTCTTGATGTCTTTTATCTTCTTGACATCTGCACTGATAGTCCATGGGCAGTCCTATTCCCCTGTAATGATCTTCTACATCACCAAAGAGTCAGTTTCCATGGTAAGTGGATGCAGCTGTCTCTCAACTCAGTATAACAGGTCATTTAAAATTCTTTTTGATTCTGCAACGATGTTGGTTGTATCTCCTATGTTTGTCGCCTTTGTATTTAGTAAATCACCAGAACTATCACGTACACAGTAACCATATGAACTAGGTCTTGGGTTTCCTTTAGATGCCCCATTAGAGTTGCATTTGAACTACCCTTCAAAGGGTAGTTACCAGGTGACTCGTCTACTCACTACATAAGGTTTGTAGTTTTCAAAGAATCTGACCATTTCTGGCCATAGTAATAGAATGTTTGACAGTCAAGGGACCTGAACTCTTGCCAAAAGGTGTAAAGTCTTGTTAACGTCATGTATCACCCTATTTGCCTAAACATTACCTCCATATTTCATCTTGTTTCTCATTTTCCAAAGTTCCCAGGTAATAATTACTGGAGCTGCCTGGAAAAGTGATTTTAATTTTGGACAGCATGGTTCATTCCACCATGCTCTTATCACCTGATGAACCTGCACTATATTTTAATTACTCCTGCTACCTGAAGAAAAGTCTTCCATACTTTGGCTGCAGTAGCATTATGTAGAAACAGATGTTGAAATGAGTTTTTCTGTGGTTGTAAGCAACACGAGCACTTAGAGACAACCATATAACCATGTCTCCTCCATAGGTCATATGTGGGAATCTTCCCTTTCCACAATTTCTATAAGAAAAAGGAGATTTTAAAAGGTAGGCCTTTTGTCCTCAAGGTAGGCCTTCAATCGGTCAATTGACTTTCAAACTCGACCCAAAAAAAATCGAACAGAAAATCGATTGATTTTTTAAAATTATACAATTAAAAAATACATCATTTGGGAAGCGAACTTAGGTTTTTACAATGGTAGGATACTATTCTACCACTAGATTGTTGATGCTTGGTTTAGGATTTATTGTTTTATTTATACTCTTTATTTAATCGCATTTTTGCGCGAAAATAACCAACTGAAGTTGGTAGATTTTATTTAAAAAGTAAAATTACACATTTTGGTGATCTTTTAATATTAATTTTAATTTATTTTAAATAAAGACCGACCAAAGTTGGTTGATTTCTTGAAAATAAATTTTTCGGTACAAATTACCAACTAAATCGGTCGGAAAAATAATTTTCTATATTCTAACACAAAAATCTTGGTTTAGGTGAAAACAATTATTTTCAAAAAAAAGGTCGACTTGGGACTGAAAAATACATTTTTTTAATTATGATAGTTGCAAGAATGTGATAACTAAATAGGTTTGAGTGACTTGCACGCCCAAAAAGAAGTTGAGTGAAGCCAGATCACGAATGAAAAAGTCAGATGCTAATTTAGGGTCAATGAACTCCAAGAAAGATGGATGACTGCCAGTTATTACTAGATTATTGATATAACCCAGGAAGTAAGCAACAATACCACTTGCTTGATGGACAAATAGAAAGGTATCAGTTTTAGATAGAGAAATTAGCAGAGAAGCTAATTGCCACAAAGAACTGATGCATTCGTAAGTACCAAAGCCGTTAGAAGAATTTCCTCAATCTGCATGAATGATTTGAATATAAGGGATGCACAAATTCATTAGGTTGTGCTATGAACAAGATTTCTTGAAAGATGGCATTATGCATATCAAGTTGGCAAATAGAACATTTGCATGAGACTGCAATAAGGAGCACAACACAAATAGTGGATGTTTGAATATCTCAAAGAAATCATGACTTTTAAGTTGATAAAATCTTTTTAACAACTAGACAAGCTAATCACGACTTACCATATATGATTTTCTCCACTAAACAAACGAGCTAAAGATTCAGATTATAACGTTTGTAATCTATGACTTACCCTAAGTCTTTTCCCAATAATCCCCAATTGTTGAAATTTAAAATAAATATTTCTCAAAACAAAAGCAACCTACGACTAATTGTAAGTAAGCAAATGGTTATGACTCTAGCCTATAATGAAGTGAATTAGGACCAGACTCAACGAATATAGTAGTAAAATAAAGGACTAACTGCTCCAACCTGATTCATTAAAAAATGTCTGATAAACATACTTTCAACTCTTAAGTACTGAATTGCTTGAATGCTCTCAACTGATTGCACTACCTGCAAAACAACTCAAATTATATATAACAAAAACATTAGCAAGCGTAAGCAGGTCATGAGAAGAAAAATTAATTCGACGTCCTTCCCAAGTAAGATCGATAGGATGTCCTAAATACCATCCAAGATAACCACACGACTGTCCATAAAGAGACTCTTTTTACAACTCAAAGTATTAGAAAATTTTACTGTATAATTATCACATATTACATGCATTAAAATAGCATATACATAAAGATGTCTTCTTAAAATAACTGATCAGAAAGATATCCTACACGCTATACTATTGCAGTCTTATTCCAATTAGGACCGGAACACGCAGCCCAATTAACTGGTCCTTAAAAATTTCAGCCCAACAAGACACACAAACCCAATTGTTCTTAAAACATTTAAGCACGTATGGACTTATCCGAAACGCGCGCACAAGCCCACATTTAATTTGTTAATCATCAAAATATATTAATATTTAATATTCTCTCTCTTCTTTATTATACTTTTTATTCATATAATTATCTTTCCTAATCTCAAACTAACAGATACTGAACATCGAGTGCCTTTAGCCCACCAATTCCATTGAGCCGCCCAGATTTTATAAATTAATGTCTAATAATTTGGTCATTTAGTCCAATCAAATTATCAAAGTGGATTGTTAATAACTAAATATTAGACAAGATTATTTTAAAATTTACATTAAAGATACGATGGATCTCTGAAATAATAATTCAGATGACATGTATTATCATAAGGAGATTCTCAAAGTGAAACAAAGTAGAACAAAAATTACTGTAACGACCCGTCCAGTCATTTTAAGATTTTGCATTTAGTTTGGTGGTTTGAGGTCTTACGTAGATTCATATGGTGAATTATCACTTACTTGTATTGATGATTATGGTTTTCGAGTACTTCGGAATTTATTTGGAAGAATGATTCTTATTTTAGAAGTTATAGGTTAGAAGAGTTGGTCGGAGTTTGAATTTAATGTATTTGACCTCGGATAGAAGTTTTGATAGTTTCATTAGGTCCGGATGGTAATTTCAGACTTGGGAGTGTCCCCGAATTTTCATTTAGGTATTTCTAGAATGTTTTAGCTTGAATTGACTAAAGTTGGCAATTTGAAGGTTTTAAAGTTTATAGGTTTGACCGGAGTTGACTTCGATGTTATCGGGGTTCGGATTATCATTTCGGAAGTTGGAATATGTTCATTTTGTCATTTGGGACTTGTGTGCAAAGTTTGGTTGGATTCTGCATTGGTTAGGCTAGAATTGGACGCTTGGTTCGACGTTTGAAGTTTATGGACATAAGAGATTGATCTTGATCTACGATTTATTTGGTGTTGTTATATGTGATTTGAGGCCTCGAGTAGATCCGTGTTATGTTTTGAGACTTGTTGGTATGTTTGGACGGGGTTCCGAGGGGATAGGGTGAGTTTCGGGTTGGTTGCAGATAATTTCGGATGGGTTTTATGTTGTTGGTTTGTTGGTGTTAAATAGGCATCGCGATCGAGAGCTGGAGATCGCGTTCGCGAAGAGATAGTTGATCTGGAAGAGATTTGTTCTACGAGTTCGCAGTTGGGGGACCACGTTCGCGAAGGCTGTGATGGACTAGGTGCTTTACATTTCCCGTTCGCGACAGGGTGTCCGCGTTCGTGGAGCATGGACTGATCTGTGCATCATATTCGCGAGGTGTGAGACGCGAACGCGAAGGGTATTTCTATGGTAGTGACTTTTGTGCTTCGCGATCACGAAGCTCTTCCTGCGATCACGATGGGTATCCCTGAAGCAGTGTTATAAAGTACTTTATTCGAAGGTTTTGATTATTTTATCATATTTTGAGTTTGAGAGCTCAGATGTGGCCAATTTTGGAGGGAATTTTTATCACATAAATTGAGGTAAGTATTTTGTTTACTCCGACTGAATGTTTTACTTGATTCTCTGTGATTTTTGCATTGGATTAATGTATTAAAAAGAGAAATTTGAGGGTTTTGTCAACTTTTCTAATATGAATATTTGAGATTTGAACATCGATTCAAAGTCATATTTTAGTAAAATTATGGTTGGACTCGTATTCGAATGGGTTATAAGAATTTATGAGTTTTGGTGGGTTCCGTGGTGCGGGCTGTGGGTGACCTTTTTGTTGACTTTGAGTTTTGAGTAAAGATTCGGCCTTTTTCATTTGTGTTTGTTTCCTATAGCATTATTTGATATTTTGTGTTGCTTTTGGCTAGTTTTGAGCCGTTCGAAGGTCGATTCACGTGGGATATCATTTTTAGAGTATTATTTTGGCTTGCTTGAGGTAAGTATCTTACCTAAACTTGATTGAGGCACCAGTTGCCTGAGTTATTTGTGATAGCTACATGCTATGAGTGGCTCATATATGTGGGGATTGAGCCTATGTGCCTGCACGGGGGTATTTGTCATGCTCGGGGTAGTATATAGGCTATGATATGCCTTGGATTATTTGCTAAGCTTCATGATGTGATGGTTTTTATATTTGTACCCTTGTTGTGAGCTATTTGAGCCACATTTGAGGCTACATAGAGGTTAATCTCCTGATTGAACCTGATAATTGCGACTTTTGTGGTGTAAATACCTGATATGAGCTATGATAGCACACCTTGCACATACATACACCTTAGCATATCACTTATACCAATGACCCAATCCAAACACCGATCCATATGGAATACGTCAAGCTATGATGCTCGCAATCAACAACCATATACATATCGACAACAAAAACACGAAGTACATGACCATAACCATAGAGTAACGAATATCACAATATACTACAAATAGGAAGATCATAACTAAGGCACAATCAACCATTCAACACCCCAAGAACCATCTCGCTCGAATTCTGCCACAAGGCCCAAACAGAACCGCATCATGATATAAATAGTCAACAGTCTCACAACTCATCATAGCATAAAAGAGTAACACATAAAACACATCAGATACGAATAAAATCAACTCTAATCGATGACACACCCCTCAACCACAACTATGATGAGTAAGCAAATCCATTCCGATGTAGAATACACATTCTCATTAGGCTTACCAGTGACCTCCAAATCAATTTTCGATCCTCCCGAAATAGGTAGATACTCCGAAAAGTCCATAATAACCTATCCATAACACACACAATCAATCGTCAACCTCTTAACATACATTTACTGTCTGCAACCAAGGAACAATATGCCTTTAAGAACCCTCATAATCTTCAAATCCTTAGAATACAAAAATATCCACGTTCTATCCCAACCCAACCACTGAAATGACTGACACATCCCTCATACGCAATCATCTCATGAGACATACTTTCATAATTCTTTCGTGCCACATAGCAAAATCTGAACATCAACAATCAATCAATCAAGCAAGCAATTACCGTAATACCAGTCAAGCATCCGGAAGTCAAAACATAGTGCGTCTTTTTAAATGTGCACCCTTCTTAGGTGATACCATATAGTGACAGCATTCTTCTAAATATCTGAAACCATCCATGCTATCTAGAACTCATGACCTTCCATTCTAACGAAACTGCAACCTCGTACATGCAAACCTCAATTCCACATGTTGCACTGCATCTATCATGCCATTATATGAAAATACGAGAATCCTATTATAAACTCTGAATCACAAGCAACATATACATTCTGTCATGCAAAAACTTTCCACTTGAACCCATCCAGGAGAAAATCACCACACGCGATAAAACTCTCTCATGCCTGCAGAAAACATCTGCCTCAAGCCGCGGTCGAAACCATCGAGAATTCTTCGAAACCCATTTGCACATAACCAAGCCATCAGAACTGAATCCTTCTAACTCAACCAAGGCATGCCGATCGTCACGCCTAAGAGCATTGCCACAACACACTCATAAAACCTCGCCACACTAAAAGAACCGATTATTTCTATTACTATGTTGATCCAAACCACTACCGAACTGACCAATTTCTTCGAGTCTCTCTCGACTTGCCTTCAAACTAATACTTCTCTTTGCCAGTATACTACGATCTTCAACCCCAAGCTCTCCACAAAAGATCCTAGCATGAAATCACATCGTCTAAAGGCCTATAAATCACTGTATTCCCTCTTAAGCACCTAATAGTACCACAACCGATGTGCCCACTCTAAATAGACCTTCAGTAAATCTGAAGCTATTTCCTTAACTATTCTGATACTGAAATGTAGAATCACTAATGATATATAAATACCGCAAGTCCCGACACCATCTGATGCGAATCTCATATCTCAGCAATTTACAAATCCGAGAAATCCTCAAATACCATATATGAATCTTGAACTCATTAGAACCCTCTTGAGAGTCATCCACTCTGCTCAAATCTCCTATGCACCATCAAAAACGAGCCGAACGACTTTTGCTTCATTAGCACACACTCGCCTAAAGAAGTAACCTTACCTTTATACAATCGAGTGAATCCATTTCCCTTGCACACTATATCTACCTCGAATAGCAAACCTGAATCATTCCTAGATTTTCATATATCCATAAAGTGTAATACATCATGTATCCAAAACATTTCTTACTCAAGTCATCCTCAAAACCAACATCCTCAAGTCATAGCTGATCCACAAACACTATTAAAAAATCAGGTTTTAGCGACGGATAAATTTTGTAGCTAAACAGAAAAATCCATCGCTAATCTCATTTAGTGACGGATTATCAAGAAATTCAGTTAGCTATGAGCGTTTTAGCGACAGATTAGCGACGACGTTCGTAGCTAATTCCAGTTTGTTTTGTAGTGAAATATGCTTCAGACCAAAACTAATTTAACACATGATCATGCAATC
Organism: Nicotiana otophora; assembly: GCA_000715115.1. Classification (NCBI taxonomy): domain Eukaryota; kingdom Viridiplantae; phylum Streptophyta; class Magnoliopsida; order Solanales; family Solanaceae; genus Nicotiana; species Nicotiana otophora. The sequence goes on from AWOL01S0005016.1 coordinate 173,086, forward strand.
TGATCGTCGACAGTAGACTCCCCCACTTGGCTTAAAGCCATATAATATAACATCTGATAACCCACAATACCCTTACTCTATAACTGCCATAATCCCGCACTGTAATTCAACTAAATTCTTCATACCCTCACATAGCTCTAATCTTAAAGTACCCCAAATCATCCACTAAACGCATATTCATTCTCGTGACAGTCAAGCCAACTTCTTCAAGCGATCCAAACTCATATCGAAACCCATATAATCCACTAGTAGAAAGAAAACTCTCCACTGAAACATCGGAAGAAACACACATCCTTAGACCACCCCGTAGGAGATAACACGCCTACTTAGCCTCAAACTAACATCTCTCTACGACCCCATCATAGTCACAACCACTATGCAATCACTAAATCCTCCCGAGTTTGAACTCTCCAGCAAGACAAAAGAATATAATTCATTCCATAAATGAGCAACTGAACAATCCCTAACACACTCATAACTGAAGGTTGTTCAATACATCAGTCTGAAATCAAGAATCGATTGTCCTTTCGCATCCCAAGCAAAAATTCTTCTCATCATTTCCAAACCATCTAAACACATTCCACAGTCACATCATACTCATCATATAGCTATTCAACCACTCACCAAGCTATCAATCCCACTCCCATAGACATTATCGGACATATGAGTCCAAAAATAGATACTCACATAACTGGAACCACCGATAACTGGGTGCCCACAACACTGAAAACACATCTCGCACATCATCCATGACATCACAAGCCGTCGATATAGAACTCATACTAGGTGCTCACATAACAATACAAGTAGATGGAATGAATTCAAAGACACACACTTCAAGCTGAATTGATGTTGCACGATAAGGAAAGAAAGATAGGAAAATTTCCTACATGCCATGTAGCCTCTCAAATATAGGTATGGATGTCATCATACCGATCTGTAAGACTCTACTAGATACTTGCTCATGACTCATAGAACCTATGGACATAGAGTTCTGATACCAACTTGTCACGATCCAAAAATTTATCCAGTCGTGGTGGTACCTAACCCTACTATCTAGGTAAGCTAACTAATAGTTAACACAATTTTAATCAAAATAATAAGAAAACAATAAGTGAAACAATTGAATTCCTCATACAATAACCCAAGGATTGGTAGTACAAATCATGAGCCACTAAGACTTAGATTTATAAATCTGGTATGAAAATAAATACAATATCAGTTTGAAATATACATAAACAGATTACAAATCCAAAAGTACAAGGGACAAATTGTTGCTATATCGAGAAAGCAAGTACATATTCAGTGCCAGCTCCCGTCATCCACAACATCAGATCTGCACATAAGGTGCAAGAGTGTAGTATGAGTACAGTTGATCCCATATACTCAACCAGTATCATAACTAACCTCGGTGAGATAATAGAAGCAAGATTTATAAATGATACCCGCCAATCACTTGTACAGTTCGTAAATTCCTGCAAGTACTGAACAATAATATGATCAAATCATGAAATCACAGATAAACCACATTGGTGCACATAATAACTTAATAAACTATGCTTAGTCAACATTCCAGTATATAAGGAAGATATGGAAATAAATCAAGTAAGTAGCCAAGGAAACTGCAAGTAAAGATGAAACGCAATAACCAAATATAAATCGCACAGACAACACACGTGATGCACGGACAACTCACGTGCTAATAAAATCAATATCTCGAATTCGTATGGGCAACTTACGTGCTGCACAGATAACTCATGTGCCAATAATATATCAATCACACGGATAACTCACGTGTTGCACGAACAACTCACGTACCAATAATCATAATCTGTTTGGCGTGTTCACAAGCTCAACATCACATTCTACTTTGATCTTTATAGATTGGGTTTGTTTCCTATGGAATTATTTGATATTTTTGTGTTGTTTTTGGCTAGTTTCGAGCCGTTAGAAGGTCGATTCATGCGGGATGGTAGTTCTAGAGTATTGTTTTGGCTTGGTTGAGGTAACTATCTTACCTAAACTTGGTTGAGACAGTAGTTGCCTGAGTTATTTATGATAGCTACATGCTATGAGTGGCGAATATATGTGGGGATTGAGTCCATGTGCGTGCACCGGGGTATTTTCATGCTCGTGTTAGTATATAGGCTATTATATGCCTTGGATTATTTGCTAAGCTTCATGTTGTGATGTTTCTTATATTTGTATCCATGTTGTGAGTTATTTGAGTCATGTTTGAGGCTACATAGAGGTTAATCTCCTGATTGAAACTAATAATTGCTACTTCTGTGGTGTAAATGTCTGATATGAGCTATGCGAGCATACTTTGCACATGCATACACCTTAGCATGTCACTTATACCAGTCTAGGGGTATGGAATTGATGTTCTTTGATCATGCACATGTACTCTTGTATATCTGCTTTCAATGCGATTTGGATAGGACTGGTAGCATGTGACCATACCGAGTGGATTGTGATATTGAGTCTGTGATCACACCATGCGGATTGTGATATTGAGCTTGTGACCACGCCTGACGGATTGTGATTATTGGCATATGAGTTGTCTGTACTATTGATATCTTATTGGCACGTGAGTTGTCCATGCAGCACGTGCGTTATCCATGCGGATCCGACAATTTGATATTATTGGCACGTGAGTTGTCCATGCACCACGTGAGTTATCAGTGTTGTTGATATTATTAGCACATGAGTTGTCCGCGCAGCGTGTGGATATGTATTCATCCCCCTAGGGTCACCCTCTCATGTGTTTTCTTGATGGTGTACACATAGATTGTGAGAAACCGGCGGGTTTCTGTTTGATGTGGGCTATGAGAGAGTTGATCAGTGGTTTGATTCGGTTATTGAATTACTTATGTGGACTTTAGAGACGTGTTGTGGTTTCTATTTAGATCGGGTTGCGCGCTGCAACAGATTGATATTTGTTAATTGCATTTCATCTTTACTTGCAATTTTCTTGACTGCTTACTTGATTTATGCATATCTTCCTTATATATTGTATTGTTGACTGAGCAGAGTACGTTAAGTTATTGTGTGCACTAAGGTGATTTTATATGTGATTTCATGATTTGATCATATTATTATTTTGTACTTGCTGGAATTTACGAACTGTACAGGTGATTGGCGAGTATCATTCACAATTCTTGCTTCTATTACCTCGCCAAGGTTAGTTATAATACTTTCTAAGTACATGGGATCGGTTGAACTCATACTACACTCTTGCACCTTGTGTTCAAATCTTGGAGCTGAGATGTTGTGGATGACGGGAGTTGGCACTGAAGATGTACTTGCTTTCTGGATATAACTACCACTTGTCCCTGGTAGTTTTAGATTTGTGATATGTTTACGTATATTCCAAACAGATGTTGTATTTATTTTCATACCGGCTTTGTAAATCTAAGTCTTAGTGGCTCATGACTTGTACTATCAATTTTCGGGTTATTGTATGGGGAATTTTTTATTTCACTTATTGTTTTATTATTATTTTCATTAAAGTTGTGTTGATTGTTATTTAGCTTACCTAGAGGGTTGGGTTAGGTGATATCACGACTGGATGGAGTTTTGGGCAGTGACAGTTACATACTGAAACGAATTAGAAAGAGAAGGTATCAGAGATTTGTAACATAAATTTCATGTCTGAGAGTATTCTAGACAAGAAAATGATGACAAAACTGCACAATTTGATTTAAGGAAATTAATGGTTTCAATACGAATGTTTCTTGTTCAAAGGGTGTCCTCTAATATTTCTTTTTAAATATAGACTAAAGGATTTGAGTATTTTTTGGGTGATGAACTCAAATTTTAATAGATTAAAATTTGATTTTGAATTATAATCTTGAACATGATTTTGATTTTACATCATGAACACTTCAATGGTCGAATTTCGGTCGGCACATGAGCGTGTTGAATCATGTTTGTCATCATTCTTGAACTAAAAAGCTTGAAATATTTAGAGAAATATATACATGATCGAAGTTCCGATCCTGTTCTTTGAGCTCTCTGCTTCTCTTTGTAAATTCAAATGTCATTTTGGCTTTATGGAAGATCCATATTTCTAGTTGCGGACACAGAAAATTATATTAAAGAAAAACTCCTTTGTTGGCTCACTTGAGTAAAATCACATTTTAATTAGTATGAACCTATCACATGCACGATATGCATGCATATTTGATAGGCTTTTTGGGTTGACTTGGCAATCCAACTTGACACGTGGCATGATCTCTTTGATTTTTCTTTGACTTGGTACGTTGTTTCACTTGACACGTGACACATATTTGATCTGTTAGAATAAGGTAACAATCTAATGAACCTTGTGCAAATGGAATGAGCTCATTCTGTAAAGCGCAAGTAAATCAGAAAGATATAGTTTGACTTAACGAATAACTCATTATATTATCTCACTATATGTGTTTGAACCAACGTCTTGAATTTATGATTTATGAACCATATTCATGCTCCTAATCCTAGACCTAGGAAATAATTTATGATTTATTTCTTCTTCCGTTGGAAGATTTAATTGCTAGTTTGGAATATTGTAATAGTTGGAGATGAACTCTTCTATTTGTGTATAAGATTCTAATTATCCCTTTCAATACAATATGGATTCACTAATATACCATACCGCCCGGTCGTGAAGCTTATCCAGGAAATGTTTTTTATTTGCATTCACGTTTTTTGGAAAGATCGCCTTTCCTTATTATAGGAATAACTTCCCGACTCTACAGACACGGGAAGTGAAGTGATTCCCGAATGGGGATCACGAAGTAATAACATCTGTCCTTCCATCCTAATCAAATTGATAACCCCATATTATCTTTTTACGTATGTATAATTGTAACAGCATGTCATCTCATTTTACTTCTCTTCACGTACGACGAGTGGTTTATACTTATATTAACTTGTAGACTTGCATCTCCTCTTGAAATACTAAGGAAATGGTTTTCTGTCTTTTGTATTGGTTGAAAAATAGGCAAGACATGTGGACTAATGATACGGTGACAAGTGGCATTTTCATCAAGTTAACAAAGAATAATGATGAGGCACGGTTAAAATACCCACGAGATTTATAGAAGAATGTGTCGTATCTGACAACTGGGAAAGAAGAAATAGGCACAAGATGCGTAAAGCCATAAATGAGAAAGATTTATGAATAGTTATAAATATGGAAAGAGAATCGGCGTTATCCATGATTACGCGCGATCACCTATTATTACCATAACCATTACGAGTAATTTCAATAACGGATAATTAATGCAGTTAATGTCAGTAACAGGTAGGAATTAAGTGAGAGGGAACCGTTACATCTTTGTATCCTTATATAAGGGTTCTTACCTTATTTTGTACGATCATCAGAATACTAAAAAATAAATGCAATCAGTCTCTTACTTTTGTATCGTACTTGATTGAAGATTCTTGTTCACAAATTCTTTAGAGAAAATAACGATCATCAATAAGATTTCTCTCCTTTGTTTATCTAATAATCGCATTTCAATTGCTTAGCAAATATATTTTATTCTCTTATTTTTGAAAAAGTGATATAAACTTGGTTATTCGAAACCCGATTTATTCAAATATTGACTTTGACTGCAAAAACTATTTTTTGGTTAAACATCTTCATTTTCAATTTGAATAGTAGAAAATAATAATGCAAAAATCTCTTATGCGTAATTTTCGATCTCTTATGTATTTAACACTTGTTTGGCTATAGATTTTGGGTATATTTTTTCAAAATAAATTTTGAAAACACTGTTTGTATATGGAACATGATCGGTTTTTGAAAAAAATTTGAATTTTGTTTCAAGTTCCCAAAAATTTTCTTAGGGCAGTTTTTGGGTGAAACTTTATCTTACACTCACAAAACTTTAAGTTTTTTTAAATTAAAATATATGTCCAAACACAACTTTAACTTCTAAAAATTATTTTTCAACACAACTTCAAAAATCATTTTTCAAGTTTTTACCAAACATATTTCAATCACTAGCTTAAAATAATATGAGCATAAGGAAATAAGGAATCATATTCTAATATCAAATCCCCTGGCAGATCCTCTGAAACGAGGCACCAAACTTTTTGGGATCACTCCTCACAGATAGTTGTTTCCGAGGCCCAAAAGCTAAACATACTAGCAAGGCCCACGAATGGGATTCTTCTTTTTATGAAAGACACCACTAGTATTCCAACGTATTTGTCCCTCTACTATCATAAATAAGCCTTATTTACCCTTTATTTATATATTTTATCAAAAATATCTCTATGATTATACATTAGGTTCATATTTACCCTTACGCGTTAAAATGAGTTACAGTTGCCCTTCGTTATACTTTAAGATCACATTTACCCCTCTACTCTTCAAAAAGGGTTACATTTGCCATTCGTTATACTTTCTTGACATATTTATCCTTACAATTATACCCTACATTTACCCTCATCTGGTAGACGCCATGTCCCACCTTTGTTTTCCTACATGGGGCCTATGTGGATTTCTTATTCTTCCAATTTAAATATGGTCACTTATTTAAGATAATTTAACCCGCTTACCCAATTTAAATAAAACTTCATTAACTCCATTGTTGTGCAGCTTTTTATAATTTACTTTGGTTACTGCAATAATTGTGAGTTGTATTAGATTAGTGATTTTGAGTTCAAAGTTATTGTTTGTCAATATGCTGTCGCGGCTATAACTATTGTATTTTGTACAATCTTCATAAATGTCGTATCAGGATTGCTTTTCCTAAATCAATCATGGTCAATTGACCCAGTTTAGACTTTACAGAGTTGTATCTCTACAAACACTTCAAAATATCATTGAGTGATTCATGTCTCCTAACCCCTAAGTATTAAAGGGAAACAAATTAACATAGACAAAGGTGAAATAATTAAATAAATCAATTAGAGATAACACTATAGTTTCATTTACTCACTGTCCAAAATTTTCTCGCTCTCCGAAAAACATGAAGCTGATGAGGATAAGAGAGATGGACGAGTGGGGGTNGATAGTTGTTTCCGAGGCCCAAAAGCTAAACATACTAGCAAGGCCCACGAATGGGATTCTTCTTTTTATGAAAGACACCACTAGTATTCCAACGTATTTGTCCCTCTACTATCATAAATAAGCCTTATTTACCCTTTATTTATATATTTTATCAAAAATATCTCTATGATTATACATTAGGTTCATATTTACCCTTACGCGTTAAAATGAGTTACAGTTGCCCTTCGTTATACTTTAAGATCACATTTACCCCTCTACTCTTCAAAAAGGGTTACATTTGCCATTCGTTATACTTTCTTGACATATTTATCCTTACAATTATACCCTACATTTACCCTCATCTGGTAGACGCCATGTCCCACCTTTGTTTTCCTACATGGGGCCTATGTGGATTTCTTATTCTTCCAATTTAAATATGGTCACTTATTTAAGATAATTTAACCCGCTTACCCAATTTAAATAAAACTTCATTAACTCCATTGTTGTGCAGCTTTTTATAATTTACTTTGGTTACTGCAATAATTGTGAGTTGTATTAGATTAGTGATTTTGAGTTCAAAGTTATTGTTTGTCAATATGCTGTCGCGGCTATAACTATTGTATTTTGTACAATCTTCATAAATGTCGTATCAGGATTGCTTTTCCTAAATCAATCATGGTCAATTGACCCAGTTTAGACTTTACAGAGTTGTATCTCTACAAACACTTCAAAATATCATTGAGTGATTCATGTCTCCTAACCCCTAAGTATTAAAGGGAAACAAATTAACATAGACAAAGGTGAAATAATTAAATAAATCAATTAGAGATAACACTATAGTTTC
>AWOL01S0005016.1:181922-213500 GCA_000715115.1 Nicotiana otophora
GGGTGGGGGGGAGTGACGAGCTGACACAGATAATTGTAAGGATAAATATGTCAAGAAAGTATAACGAAGGGCAAATGTAACCATTTTCGAAGAATAGAAGAGTAAATATGATCTTAAAGTATAACGAAGGCCAAATGTAACTCTTTTAAACGTTTAAGGGATAAATATGAACCTAATGTATAACGGTAAGAATATTTTTGATAGAAAAATTAAACGGAGGTAAACAAAGCATGTTTATGATAGTAGATGGACAAATCACACCCTTGTCCGACTTTTAAATTGCAAATTCTCGTTTGCATTTCGTTTAATTTTTCCTATTACAGTAAAGTTACAGAATAATAATAAAAATAAAATAAAACCTAATCGCATCTATTCTCTCCTAAAGCATATGCATGTTTGCCTTCGCAAGTTAAAAAATTTGTCTAAAGCTACTGAGCTGGACCAAGATTTCTCATGCTCCAGCAATACAATTTTTATACAAAAGGGAAAATTAGGGAAAGTGCCATGCTCAAATATAAAGCAAAAGAATTTCAAAAGTCAACAGTTTCATCTTTTACTCTCTTTTTTCCCTTGGATATACATGCATATATAAAGTCAACATATGTTAGTACGTACTCCTCATTAAATCGGAAAGAAGTAAAAGAAAAGGCCTGTTCTCCTCATTAAAGAGCTAAAGTCATGAAATTGCAGTTATATGGTCCAATCTTGTTGTCAGGTGCCGATGCTCTTCAAAAGATGCAAGTATTTTTCAACAGCAGTAGCAGGGACCGCAACATTTACCTTCACCGAATCCTTGTGATCATACACTGGCAATAATATACAGTACCTATCACAGCAAACTGGCCCTACTTCAACTGGCCTTCCCATTCCTATGTCAACTCTCTCTAGTCCGAGCCTTGACCATTGCGACATTATCAACACGCCCACCGAGTCCGGATTCGTTCCGTTCGAACTCACCGATTCCACCACTTCTCTAACATACTCATCGTCCACTCTTTCCTTTGCTCTTTTCACTAACCCAGTTGCATAACCCAGCCCTTTCTCGACTAAGTCTTTAGCTGAAGTTTGAGCGCAGCCGAGAACGAAACCGTTGCCGTAGTAACCACTGGGCAAGCTCGGTTTCACTTTGTTCCGTATGTTGATTGTAAACAGTAGTTTTAATGTTTGGTTGGGCGGTAAGTTTAGTGCTGTGGCCCAACTTTTCCATATATGAGCTGAGAGTACTTCAAACGAAGTGCATATTGAGGACTGGCTGTATGTTAATTTCTTCAATTCGTTTACTCTTCTTTTGTCGAATATAACTGAAGTGGGTGCGAGTCTTTCTTGATTAAATCGAGAAATAAAACCACAAAGATCAGGAACTTTCTTAAACTCTGGATGATGACTTGTAGATGACTTGTACTTATATGATTTTGGGTCCATGAGATAACGATCCCAAACTGGTTTGGGCTTTAAATCAGTGATTTTTTGCTTACCAGTAGCTAATTCGGCGAATAAGTTGAGGAATTCAGAACTACCAATTCCATCGCATAGACAATGATTGAACCCGACAGCTAACGTGGCAGAGCTATCGGAGAGCCACGTCAGCTGTACAACTAATGGTGGGGCCCCTTTAAGCACGTCGACCACTTGTAACGACAAGAGCTTCCGCCACTGTGTTTTATGCCGAGGAGCTGCTTGGAATTCTGACGCCGTTAAATCGGAGACGGCTTGTAAGAAAGCCGCACCCTGGGCTCGACACACTACTTCCAGGCCTGAACCGTTGGGTCGAGCCCTTACTCTTCCGGCTAAAGGGTAGTAAGGAACCAGGGCTCGACCAAGTGCGGACTTGACTCGGTTTACTGTAGCCGCTTTATCTAACCCATGGCGTGATGGCTTGTAAACCAGCAAATATTCGATGGTGAAGCGCAAAAAGAGCTGAGAATCTAAAGCAGAAAGTGGGAGAATTTGGATTGGGGTTGGCTCTGAAGGGGTAATTAAAACAGCTTCTTTTACAAGAACAGAGCTTGACATTTTGGCATCTAACTTATTGTGATGAGCAATATGTAATATGTGAATAAAGCTAGTTATTGGCAATTACATAATGTATGTATCTAATAAAGGTAGGTTATATATAGAGCATTAACATGTACGGTCTTTTGTGGCCCAGTAGGGGGCAGGATGGAGTGGAGTGGGTTATGTACCTCAAGTTAAAGGAGGACATTATAGTTTTGCTTATTGTGATGCAACCCCATTTATAACGGGAAAGGCAAAGGTTGAAACTTTTAGCAAGAGACAACAAAATTTAGATGTTTTATTTTTTTTCTATTTAAATTTTGGTGGTAAAATTATTTAACACATGTGTATGACAAATATTTAATGTAAGTAATTGAGATGCATTCAAATAACTATGTAATTATGTAAGTCCATTAATCAGTTTTATACTCCAGTGTTTTAAAGATTTGTGCAATAATCTAAATAGCGCATTGCTTTATGTAAAAATCAACAAAACCGAATTACGAAAACAATTGAAACAGCTCGGCTTTCACCTTTCTGTCTATTCGGTGGGATGGCCACGAGGCCCATGAAAAGACACGCCCTTTTAATAAAGATTCCAGGATAACAATATAAGAATATATATTTTTAATCGTTTAAAAAATAATAGTTTGCGAGATATATTATATGCTTTTTGACTAGCGAATAATATTAATTTTAACCGACTAGACTAATTTTGTGATGTGTCCTACCAATATTATAGTGCATCAACTTTCAACTAAATTTGCTTACTCTTTCTGTGTCCCGTTTAATGTGATTCTATATATTATATAATAACAATAATTTAAACTATTAGTTAATTGTTTGGGGAAAAAAGTAGAAGATGTACCCACACAGATTTAATCAGCTGAATATATTTAAATTCTAATAACTTTTGTAAGTTATATAACATGATTAAGTATTAATAAGGATATATTGGAATACATATAGTTTTATAGCACATTATCTACAACCACTCCAAAGACTTCGCTACGTAAAGATTCATATACTACCAAATTAACGTGAAAAATAAATTATACTGCATCACTAGGGCTCCTAGTAACAAATGCAATCAACTCTCTTAACTTTGGCATAGACATAAAGGAACCAGAAAAAAGAAGTGCACATGCTTGAGTTTTTTCTACGTTGTAATTCTTGGTAGGTTAGGAAGAGATGAGACAAATTCTGATGAAAAGGAAAATTATCCTTAATTAATGTTTGTTGAAATAGATTAATTATTTTGCAAATTATACCACAAATCTCGTCGATCGTGCTCCTTCGTTGCTTAAAGTAGAGGGTTTTTAAATAGTGTGATAAAATAATGCGCTGTCTGTGGGAGTGGGAAAGGGAAAGGAAAACTTTATCTAGTGATGCAAAATTAGTGCTTTCTCAATCTCAATTTGTTTATCCATTTTTATTTGGTACCTTTATTTTATCAATTGAAGAGTTGAAGTTGTAATATTTTAAATATTTTGAGAAAAATATACGTTCATATATTGATTTTTATGGTACGAGTAGCAAGAATAGTAAAAGTGGAACCCCTAAAATCGCTATGATTTAAAAAAATTACTAAAATAAAAAAAAATGATAACAATTTTGGACAGCTAAAAACTAAGACAAGTACTAGTACTTAAGATCGTTATCTTAAAATTTATATATATGTGTTAAGAAATACATTAAATATGTATGAAAATTAAATTTAAAACTCAATTATAAGCTTTTGAAGTCGCTATCCTAAAGTCGACAAATCGTAAAATTTAAATCATGAGTTCAGCTTTACTCAGAGAGTTAAGGAAAAAATGATTATACTTAAACGTATATAACTTAAATCTTCCATTACATTGTACTTATTTGCTTTAGTTCTTTAAATGGACTAATGGAGAGACAAATGGAGGCGGGGGCGTATTGGAATGATTGATGGAGCAAAGGAATAAGTAGAACGTGGGGGAGATGGCAGCAATGGTACAGTAGAAAAGATGAAAAAACACATCTCGCCATTTGCCAACAGATTAGCCATGTGCTCATGAGCAGAGATACCCAAAGGACAGCCTGTGGACCAGCCTGGTTTTTGTGTGGAGGCTCTGTTTCTTATATGCATACGGTTCCAGATTTTGGCCCAACGCCTTTGTATTGTCACACTTGAGATTTAATAACAACCAACTAATTACAGTAGTATTTTGTTTAATTAAACAAATTTGCATTTTATATTCTTGTTATCGATTAGAATTAAAGAGTCTAATTACCCTAGCCTTTGATCTATGCAAAGACTTATTGGATGCTTAAATTAGGGTACGAGGAGTTCTATTTCCAAGCTTTGACAGGTGAATAGAAGAGATCCAGACTACTGCCTAGTGAAATGAGGCGCAAAACTAGGGAATTTGTCTATAACTTTGCTGATTCTGTATCCTAGTGATCCATTGGAGCCCAAAAATGGAATTTAATTAGGAATATCTCACAAAAAAATTGTTCTACTTTTTTGAAAGGTATGTATATCACTTAACTCCTCTGTAGAAGTTGTGTGTTGGATTTTATATCAGCTAGACGAATATTGTCTTATCAGATTTGTTTTGGTCGTGACACCTTATCTTGCGCTTTCCCGGCTAGCATACATGAGGTCTATCTATGCATAAAATAGTGTGCTTAAACTTGTTGAAAATAAAGCTGGCTTAACGACGTGCTGAATAAAGGGAATCCAACGCAATTTAATAAATAGCCACCCCTTTTGTCTTATTATAATGGCTGAGTGCTTAAATTGTTTCTTTGACACGATTTATTAGTTAAATTCTCTCGCTTAATTTCTAGTGACCAAATAAACAACTTAATCAACAGAAATTATCTCGTAAACACACGGATCATCATAATTAAGCGCATAATAATTACATGTCAATAATAATCTATGGACAACTGAAATAAAGACACGTTTAAAAGGCTAGCTCCTCTATGATTTTCAAAATGTTAACGGAGAAAAGGTAGAACACAAAAAGCTAGGAGACACTAGTGAGTTACGAGAACTGAGACTCTGTAATCCCTCCTTATCCTCGATCCATGTTTATACCAAACTATATCAATGTATTATAATTAAGTAATACTAATTAAAATTAAGTAATAATAGTCTATTAGTAAACGTATTTTGTCATATATTTATTGTTGTATAATAAACACCGAATACAAATAAGTTTATTATCATCGATCACTATCAAATCATTGCACATAAATATTCACATTTTTTAGCTGATAATCACCAATAAAGATCAACAACTCCAACATAAGATGTTAGGAGTACTTTCTAAGTAATTAGTTAAGGACATTAGATCAAATCATGTCAAATTCTTCATTTGCGATATGACTAAAGTAGATATTGACTGTTCCTATATATCTTCGAAAATCACAAAGGTTGGTCCACTATAAAAATTTCGCATAATAAAGATACTCTGACTAAAGGCCATTTTTATAACCCTAAGTTCATTTTTAAAAATTCCATTCGTTTAGCCGGCACCCTTGACGTGCTTTTAGTCGAGATTTGAGGCAATATCCAATCTCCTGGAGGCTCTCTTCTTAGCTCCCTTCTAGAAATTATACTAGAAATTATGCAGTAGACTAACATATTTTTCCGTCATTATTTTAACCAAAAGTCTCCTGCATTTACGTGTTTTTTATTTAATTTTCCACATATACTTTATTATTTTATCATAGTTAGTTATATCAATACATATTAATTTTATCTCAATTTAATATAACTGAATCAAAGTATATTGATATAGTTTTGTTTACCCTTAAAATGAATAACAATTAAATTTGTACGCGATTTAAAGGATACATGATCTAATTTAACATGAATGATCTAAGAACAACAAATAATTGAATTAAAAGAAAACAAGACGATCAAACCAAATGTGATGAAATAATTAAGCATGATGTAATATGGCCAAATTTTTATGACATTTGTCATGACATAATATCCATTATAATAAATTTGTGGTTCATGATATTTGTCATGACATAATATCCATTATAACAAATTTGTGGATCATGACATCTGCCATGACATAATATCCATTATTAGGCTAAGGATTTCTTGCTATAAATAGAAGAGTTTCTCCTCATTTGTAGATACACCAAGACTTGTCTTCAATTCTTGTTTCTTCCTTTATTAAGAGTGTTTTGTATGAGAGTTAGTGTTGGGAAGCACTTGTGTGAACCCTTTCTTTGGAGTGATCTTGTGAGGTTATTCTCTTAGGGTATTTGTGATTAATTAGAGTGTTTACTCTAATTTTATACTCTCTTTTGTACTCTTATTGTTATAGTAAATTGCTCATCTCCGCTTGTGGACGTAGGTCACTTTGACCGAACCACGTTAAATTTATTTCTTCTTTATCTACTTTAATTGTCGTTGTTATCAACTCTCATTGTCTTTGTTATTGCCATTATACCGTTGTTTGGCTATTTTCGCACTACCCGGGTTCCCGATCCTAACAAATTGGTATCAGAGCCGGATCTAACCGGGTTTGTTTCAGTAGCCAATATGACTCTAACAAAGACCTATGTTGAGAAATTTGACCGAAGTGCAAACTTCGGAATGTGGCAATTAAAGATGGAAGCTATCCTAATTCAAGATGGCTTAGACTTGGTGTTGCAAGGAAAAGAGAAGAAGCCGGATAAAATGACGGATGAGGAGTTTGCCGTCATAGACAAAAGTGCAAAAGCAAGTATCATTTTAAATCTCTCAAATGAGGTTTTACGTGAAGTTTCTATTGAAACCACAGCTAAAGGCATGTGGGAAAAATTGAAAACTTTATATATGAAAAGGACGGTGGAAAATAGACTTTACCTGAAGCAGAAGCTTTATACAATTCGTATGAGTGAAGGTACCTCTATTCTCTCTCATCTTGACACCTTTGATTCCATTCTTATGGATTTGAGTAATATAGATGCTGAAATTAAAGATGAGGATCAAGCTGTGTTACTGCTTTGTTCTCTACCCCCATCTTTTAAGCATATAAGAGATACTATGCTTTATGCAAAGGATAATATCTCTTATAAGGATATTAAATCTATCTTAAAATCAAAAGAACAGATAGATAGTGATATTACTGGGGAAGCTAGTGGAACTCAAGCGGAAGTTGGCTTGTTTGTTAGGGGCAAATCCGATTCCAATTCCAGATACAATAATTTAGAGTATAGTTATTGTCATAAGAAAGGTCACAATATCTCTGAATGCTATAAACTGAAAAATGAAGAAAAGCACAAAGAAAGAAAAAATGAGTACAAAAATACTGACACCGCCGAAGCTAGTGTAGCAACTGATGAGGTTGAGGGAACTATATTTTTAGCAACTGAAACTAGTTTCAGATTAGACAATGAGTGGATTTTAGATTCCGGTTGTTCATATCATATGTGTCCTAGAAGGGACTTGTTTTCTACATATGATTCAGTTGCAGGTGGAGTTGTCCAATTGGGTAACAATGTTACTTGTAACGTTATTGGCAAAGGTACAATTCGGGTCAAAATGCACGATGATGTGGTGAGAACTCTTACCGATGTTAGATATGTTCCTGAGTTGAAGAAAAATCTCATATCTTTGGGCACTTTAGAATCCCTTGGGTGCAAATTCACTGGTGAAGGTGGAGTTCTGAAAATTTTTCAAGGTGCTCGTGTGATCATGAAAGCACACAGATCTGGTTCGTTGTATACTTTATTGGGATCCACTGTTATAGGCCCTACTACAGTTTCGGTATCAGACAATTTGTCTGATTTTGATGGCATTAAATTTTGACATATGCCCATTGGGGCTTTTGCGGAGAAGGTGGAGCAAATTTACTATATCAGCCAAAATTAGGCCAAGGTGGAGATTTGTAATATGGCCAATTTTTTATGACATTTGCCATGACATAATATCCATTATAATAAATTTGTGGTTCATGACATTTGCCATGACATAATATCCATTATAACAAATTTGTGGATCATGACATTTGCCATGACATAATATCCATTATTAGGCTAAGGATTTCTTGCTATAAATAGAGGAGTTTCTCCTCATTTGTAGATACACCAACAAGACTTGTCTTCAATTCTTGTTTCTTCCTTTCTTCCTTTATTAAGAGTGTTTTGTATGAGAGTTAGTGTTGGGAAGCACTTGTGTGAACCCTTTCTTTGGAGTGATCTTGTGAGGTTATTCTCTTAGGGTATTTGGGATTAATTAGAGTGTTTACTCTAAATTTGTACTCTCTTTTGTACTCTTATTGTTATAGTAAATTATTTATCTCCGCTTGTGGACGTAGGTCACTTTGACCGAACCACGTTAAATTTGTGTCTTCTTTATCTACTTTAATTGTCGTTGTTATCATTTTCCATTGTCTTTGTTATTGCCATTATACCGTTGTTTGGCTATTTCCGCACTACCCGGGTTCCCGATCCTAACACATGACGCTAGGTTTGAATGCTGGAAACCGATTCCGATCGAGCCCTCGAAATGGAGCTCGGTTGCAACTAAAGGAATGAACAACCGAATAACACTTGAACAATAGTTAAAAGACAAATTTGTTTTTATTGATTTGATATGCATGCTAACGGTGACCGAAAAAATGAAAAGGTTCTCCCCTTTATATAGTAAAGGAGTTTCGATCCTAGTACAAGTCTAAATAAGGTAAAAATCTCTTTCTTTCTTTTCTTCCGGTAAAACACGATCTGCCGTCAATATCGGGCGTGATCTACGCCGTAATATCCGGTCGATGGCAGATATTTCAGCTCCTCGTTCGTCCCCTTTAACCGTCTTCTAATTTAACCTCGATTCTTTGTTTTGCTCGAGCTTGATTCTTCTCATGTTCAGCCATGCCCGATTCCCCATGTATCATTCGTCCCCAGGGCTCTGATCTCTGGGCGTCCTCGGCTTTACCCGAGCCAGCGTCGAACAATGTTATCCCTCGTTTCTTCATCGAAAAATCGGGGTAACTTTATCTCTGACTTTACCCGTACACAAGTTTGAGATAAAAATCCGACTTTGATATGTTTTTCCTTGTAAATATACCAACATTCGTTGTATAAAAAGTGAGACTCTTCTTAATTAACTGCATATGATTCTCCAAGACTAATACACGTAACCATAAGATTGATTTTACGAGGGAAATGGAAAAATAATTAAGATGGATACTATATAGTAATTCAATAGTTGGGAAAAGAAAGAAAGAAAGAAAGAAGCATATAAGGTACTGTCCATTACACTTTACTTGACTCTATTTTCTTTTTAGTTTGTTTCAAACAGAATGATTTATTTTTAAATTTGAAAATAAAAATTAAATTCAAATTTTTATTTATTTTTATTGACAAGTTTTTATAGTCACACAAATAATATATCATATTTTAGACCACAAAAATTTTATAGCCACATAAATATTGTAACATATTTTCATATTTATAACTAAATTGTGTCAATTTTACTGGGAGACAAGGTGGGTTGCTCTGATGGTAAGCACCCTCCACTTCCAACCAAGAGGTTGTGAGTTCGAGTCACCCCAAGAGCAAGGTGGGGAGTTCTTGAAGGGAAGGATGCCGAGGGTCTATTGGAAACAGCCTCTCTATCCCAGGGTAGGGGTAAGGTCTGCGTACACACTACTCTCCTCAGACCCACTAGTGAGATTATACTGGGTTGGGTTGTTGTTGTTGTTGTTGTTGTGTCAATTTTACTAGGAGAGTTGACGATTTCGATAATGATAGAATCAGGATTTGTGGGTGTGCAGTGTAATTTATTTGAAAATACTTGGAGGAGAAGTAAACGCACAATTATCAAAGACATGCTTTTTGTTGATGTGCTAAAATATTTTGAATAAGTCTGAAATTTTTAAGTTTTATAAAATTGCATGACAACAAGTACTAAACATTTCACCACGCTGCTAATTAATGCTCTTCAAGTAGATTGGCAGCTGAATATACTCCCTACGTTTATTTTTACTTGTCCATTATGGACTTTGAACACCTTAAAAAATAATAAATAAAATACATAATTTATGATGATACTTATATTAATTGATACATATTTTTAATAGAATTGAGAAAATAATTTGAAATGAGCAATTAATATTGTTGGTATAACAGAAAAAAAATTTTATCTTCTATTGATATGCTAAAAGTGACAAGTAAAAGTGAAAATCTATTTTTAGATTACTGTACAAGTAAAAGTGAACGGAGGGAGTATATGTTAGAGCATTTGAAAATGCTAGATCTATCTAATAGATTTTGGATCAGTCTGAATTTTGAATTTTTCATAAATTGCATGATAACAATTAGAAATAAATATTTAGCCACGCTGCTAATGACTTTTAGGTGGATAGGCATCTGAATATAAATGTTGGAGCATTAGGTGGTATGAAGTGTTAATTATACAGAAGAGACATACACTGCCATTGGTTTTATATATTATGATTGAGTACTAAATAACAGATAATCTAGCTAACAAGTTCAATGTTCTTGAATTGTTTCTAAACAAGAGTACAAAAAGGAGGAGTGGTGTATTTAGAATTTGAAAATTCTGCGACAAACGTAACGTCCAATTCATTTTTTAGTTAGATATGACAGATCTGGCCAACATGTGACAAATAATGTTCTTGTGTTAGTTGATCAAATGGTTATGTCAATTATTCCAGCGAAAATTTTGTTAGGAATACAATTTACATGGTGTTTGAGTAACATTTTAAGTTGACTTGCACCATTTCATTTATATACGCATTTAGTAAACACTAAAACTATCTATAAGTCAAAATCAGTAAAACTCATAAGTTAGAGTCAACTAACTTATGACTTTTCAATTTATAAGTACTTTTGATTTTAAAAAAATTAGATACAATTTCATTCCTAATATCTTTTGTAATTTTCAAAATGTCCTCCCAAAAATTTCTTAATTAACTCTATTTCATTTTTGTCTTTTTTCATGTAAAGATATTTTACGGAAATAATAAAGCTGAAGAAGAAAAAAATCGAGTAGGTAAGGTAGGCTAGATTACTGTGTACAAAAACTGAAGTTATCTGCAGGGCATCAGGCATATTTAGTGGGCGTTTGGACAAGAATTGTAAAATTCCAAAAACAAGTGAAAAACAAAATTTAGAGTGAAAATGATATTTGAAAATTAGAGTTGTGTTTGAACATGAATATAATTTTGGGTTGTTTTTGAAGTTTTGTGAGTAATCTGAGTGAAAATTTTGAAAAACAGCTTTTTGAAATTTTTTAAAATTTCGAAAAATTTTAAAATGTATTTTCAAATAAAAATTAAAAATTTTATAATAAAACGCTGATTTCGGGAAAAAGAAAAATTTCTTATATCCAAACGAGATATTATTCCGAGGCAGCAGAAGCTATTATTTCAAGTGGGAACAAGAATAGGTAACCAAAAATTAAAGAAGAGATGAGATACGACTAAAAAAATAGGGTTACTTTTAGATGGATATGCATGAATTAAATATGATGATGCTTGCAAAAAGAAAAGGTATTCGAACTGCATGTTCACTACGCATATTCCTCAAAATCTCAAATCATAATCCTTTTGATTTTGCTGTCTCTTTGTTTCTTTTTGGCTCCTCCTCCGATTAGATTTGACTAAACCTTTGCGTCTTTTCACACAAAGAAAAGCAGGAAAAAAGGGTGGAGATATTAGGATAAGAATATTTGCAGTTATGGTGAATATTTTATTTATTCCCAATAAGGATTGTGGTAGAGTAATAATTGCTTATTTATATCTTTAATCAGAGAACTTAATCATATTTGATCTCTGAATATGAAGTTTTCTTTGTTACCTATAGCTTTAATATTTAATATGAAATTTTGTGACACGAATATAAATTTAATCTGACCTAAATATGAATATGAATATCAAGTGACAAAAAAGAAATAAGGGGAACTCTTTGAGCTTTATTTTGGCCCTCGTGTATGGTAATGGTCCAGCCATTCCACCGCTCTTTTTTGCCTTACCTTGTATGTGGCTCCATAATCTTTTTTACCACCACTGTTTCACTTTTCATATTTTTAACCTTTGACTGTTTCAAGGAGACGGTTTAATACTCAAAAGTGATAATCCAGATTACAATGTCATTAGTTTTATACTTTTCCCCGTTAAGTTCTTTCTATTCTTACGTACGTAGTTGGACCTTTTACTTTTAAGAAGATACATACTAACTCCGTTGAACTCATTTGACTGATATGTAGTTTAAGAAAAGAGAGAAGATTTTTGAATTTGTGGTGTAAAATGAGGCACATATATTTTGTGTGGCTATAAATAATTGTATAAAGGTAAATTTCTTCCAAATAAGGAAATAAGTCATTCTTTTTGGCACGGACTAAAAAGAAAATAAATCCATATAAATTGAAACGAATGGAGTATAATGGTCGAGATCTATTCACGGGATCAGTAACAATCCAAGAGAACATTTCCATTCCAAACTGTATATACTACTCCCTCCGTTCACTTTTACTTGGCATATATACTAAAAATAGATTTTTATTTTTACTTGTCACTTTACGCATATTAAGAGAAGATATTTTTTTCCCTGTTATACCCATAGTATTTACTAGTTATTATTCATTTTAACTCATTTTCTCAAATCCAATAAAATATGCATTAATTAATATGGGTATCATGGTATTATTTTTTAAGAGGCGTGAAAAGTCAAAACGTATAAAAGTAAACGGATGGAGTAATATTTTTAAAGACTATATTTAAAGCCCGATATTGAACCGAAAAACCAAATCTATTAAACCGAACCAAACATGAATAAACCAAACCGAACCGAAGTTATTATGATTCGGTTTTGGTTATTAAAATCACAAACTGAAAACTGAATAAACCGAACTGTACTTCTACAAAAACCGAACCGACCGATGCCCACCCTTACGCCCTTGAGGGGGAGGTCAGGCCAGATATTATGCTCTTCCTGCTAGGACGGAGGCAGTTGCATCCGACTCCGTTATAACATGTATTGTTTCGGTTTGTTATAGAGATGCGTCAGTCTTATTTGATCCATGCTCTATTTATTCATATATGTCATCTTATTTTACGCCATATTGGGTGTATCCCGTGATTCTTTGAGTTCTCCTGTCTATGTGTCCACACATGTGGGAAATTTCCTTATTGTTGATCGTGTGTATCAGTCATGTTTAGTTGTTCTTAGTGGTTTTGAGACCAGATCCGATTTATTGTTACTCAGTATAGTAGATTTTGATGTTATTTTGGGCATGGACTGGTTGTCACCCTGTCATGCTATTCTTCACTGTCACGCCAAGACTGTGACACTGGCTATGCCAGGTTTACTACGGTTAGAGTGGGGAGGTACTTTATATTATGTTCCTAGGAGGGGTATCTCATTTCTAAAGGCTCATCGGATGGTTGATAAGGGATGTTATGCGTATTTAGCATATATGAGAGATGTCAGTGTTGATACTCCTACCGTTGAGTCAGTTCCGATAGTGAGGGATTATCTAGATATATTCCTGGTGGATCTTCTGGGCATGCCGCCCGACAGGGATAATGATTTTGGTATGATTTGTTACCTGGGCACTCAGCCCATTTCTATTCCTCCATATCGTATGTCCCACCAGATTTGAAGGCGTTAAATGAGAAGTTGCAGGAGTCGCTTGATAAGAGTTTCATTCGGCTCAATGTATCACCTTGGGGTGCTCTGGTCTTATTTGTAAAGAACAAATATGGTTCTATGCGCATGTGTATGGATTATCGCCAGTTGAACAAGGTTACAGTGAAGAACATCTATCCATTACCACGAATTGATGACCTATTTGATCATCTACAGGGTGCCAGAGTGTTCTCTCAGATTGACTTGCATTCATGTTATCATCAGTTGAATATTCGGGAGCCACATATCCCGTAGACTACCTTCAGGACTCGGTATGTTTATTACGAGTTCCTAGCGATGTCATTTGTGCTCACCAACGCCCAACAACATTCATGCACTTGATGAACAATGTATTCTGGAACGATCTTGACTCATTCATCATTGTGTTTATTGAAGACATTCTGGTATATTCCCGGAGCCGGGAGGATTATAAGCAGCACGTGAGGACCGTGCTTCAAACCTTAAGAGAAAAGAAGTTATATGCAAAATTTTCAAAGTGTGACTTGTGGCTTGATTCAGTGGAATTTTTGAGTCATGTAGTATCGAGTGAGGGGATTAAGGTGTAACATCCTGGAAAATTTTAAAGTATTTAAGTGTACAGCCCCGTAAAATTTTGTAAATGAACTCAAGGTTTCGTGGTGCCAGAGTAGGTATACGTGTTTAAGGATTTTAAAAATTCTTCGCGGCGAGCTTGCTCGCTGCGGCTCAGACATTTTGGGTTGAACAGTGCACCGAAAAGTAAAGAAACATTTTTGACGGAAAAACGTGTTTATGCGGTCCATTATGCGACCGTATAATCATTATACGGGCCACATAATGGGCGCAGAAGTGAAGCAAGAGAGGGTTAATCTGGGAGCAATTATGCGGTCGACTATGCAATCGCATAGTTGTTCTGCGGTGCATTATGCGACCGCATAACAGTTATGCGGACCGCATGGTGATCGCAGACTCAGACATATTTTTTGGTCATTTTGGACACCAATTATGCGACTGATATGCGGTCCGCATAATCATTATGCGGTCGCATATGCGGTTGCAGAACCTGTTCCGGAGCTCCATTTTTGGGGTTTTAAAACCTGATCCTACTTCATTAAATACACGCTTTGGGCCATTTTTGAGCAAAAAATTGATGTTTTAGAGAGAAGGGAGAGTGTTTTAGAGAGAGAGGAAACCCTAGGCTAATTATTTATCAAGTCTTGCTCAGATACTGGAAGATTAACAAGGAAAACCCACAAGATCTTCATCTAAGAGGTAAGATTCCATACCCTAGTTTTCAATTTAGAATTTGGGTAAAAGAAGATTGAATTGGAGTATGATTCTTGGGTATAAGAGTATTATTTGTACATGCTTGTACTAATAAGGTTTGTGGGAAGATTCTTGAGCTCAAATAAGTAAAGATCGGGTTGTGGAGTGAAGAAAATCTTGTAGAAGAACCTTGTAGTTAAATTTGTACACCTAGTTTTTCATAAAATGCTCAAATGAACTGAGACCATGAATATCTTCCTAATAATGGTTCAATTTTATTTTGTCTCAAAATATATTGTGATTGCTAGTGTTTCCGGAACATTGTAGTAATTTAAGAAAACCTCAAAGCAAGGTATGTTGGCTAAACTTTCTCTCTTAGAATAGATATCCATAATGTTTCCGTAAGATCAAGTATGATTGGCTCAGGATTCCTAACTTCTATATTCCGGGTTATTCCCTATAAACTTGTTTATTCCGAATGAGCCTTATGTCGAAAGATAGATGTTCAAAGTATGGTTTGTATATTAAAATGTTGTGGCTTTAAGTCGTATTTAAAATGAGAACTAGTATACCAATTGGGTGAGAAAAACTCGATATGCTTAAGACTCATAATTGCTCATATGTGTACCTAAAGACTTTATTGGAAGCGTCTTGTTATTAATAATCTTTAAAGATGCTTGAAAATGAAATAAGCGGATTGAAGAAATAGACTGTGGCCAAAATGCCAAGAATTTAAGTTATGTTATGGCTAGTAGTGCATATGATTTTAGAGGATACGATAAAGAATATGAAATGAGCCTCGACTCCACTGTTTTAAAAATAATTTGGAAAAATAGAATTTGCCTAAGAGCTTTTATACTCAATTCATTCCCATCAGTGGCTGCTTTAACTAGTGCTTTTCTTTATAAATATATCCAGTGTGATTCGAGTTCTATATACTCATGTGTTGAAATTGTACATTATCATTTCTGGGGAAGAGTATTGTAAGAATAAATGGTGTATTGATTGTTTATGATTTTTCATGTGTGTTTATATTGATGGTTGGTATGCCTCATTCTTTGGGAATAAACCATTCGTGTTTGAAGTTCCCATTTCAAATAGATTTGAAGTATATAATTTCTGAAATATTCTATATGTTGATATTTAATGGTGATCTTTGAAATTGAAAGAGGTGAAAGTGTGGAATATAAAATACGGCCATCGTGCCAGGAATAAAGAATTTTGTGAATGGCCTAATGAGCCAAGGAAATATTGTCGTTGTGAATGACTGAAAATACTAATGAGAATTTATACAATGTGAAAGATATTGAGGAAAGTACAATTTTATTTATGATATTTCTGTTTACAAATCAAATTAAAAATGATCTCCCAACCAAATATTATATATGAAGTTCGTATTTTGAAAATTATTATGTTTTAACTGGACATTTGAATATTGTTGATTCTGACTTGTTGTTTCTATGTGTTGCCTTTTCTTATATGGGCATTCTATTTTGAAAGAGAATTTTTAGCTATACATACTAGTATTATTTGACAGTACTAACGTCCCTTTTGCCTGGGGCGCTACATCTTTAATGGATGCAAGTGGTTCTTCAGCAGGCGACAGCAGTACACTCTTTTCAGCTGATTTGGTGATCCCCACTTCATTTCTGGGTCATGTATCTTTTGTTTCTTATGTACTGTATTTTGAGATATAGCCCGGGCCTTGTTGCCGGCATTTTCATATTACTCTTCTATTGTACTTAGAGGCTCCGTAGACAGGTTGTGGGTTATGATTGATGTTGGGAATTGAACTAGAAATGTTGGTACTTGGAAATCATGTTTTTCATTAATTCTATAAACTCGTAATGTTTTGAAAATTATGAATGAAGCTGCTAATGGGAATGAAAAGGAAGTTGTTAATAAAATCTTTTTCAGTGATTGATTAATGGAGTACATCTCCTCTTTATTCATGGATGAGTTTGGGTAGAAGGAAATCTAACAGGCTTGCTAGGCCGGGTTCTCTCGGTTGAGCGCCGGTTGCGCTCCCCGAGTTTGGGGCGTGACAAACTTGGTATCAGAGCCTAAGGTTTTAAAGTGTCCTAGGATGTCTCAGAGCAGTGTCTAGTAGAGTCCTTCTTATCGGTGTGTTGTCGACCACATCTATAATGAGGAGGCTACTTGGAAATTTAGGAACTTCACACTTCTTTGATACTCCAGATCATGCGATAGAGCTCAAGATAGAAAGTTAATTTCCTCGTTATGTCTCATTTGGTTTTCCAGATGAGTAATCCACTAGTTCAAAACAGTGAGGAGGGAATGACCGCGCCATTGAATCTGGGGAGATTACACAAGAGTTCATTGGGATAATGTGTCGAGCCGTGGAGGGGTTTGAAGAACTTGTTGCTAAAGGAAGTGTCCTTGTTCCTACCAATGTCACCGCACCACCGGATCGCGTGGTGAGAGAGTCTAAGAAGCGAAAAAGGGTTGTTGGTACTAATGAGCCGAATTGTTTAGTTTGCAAGAAGCGTCACTTGGGGAGATGTTGGATGACTCTTGAAATATGTTATGGTTGTAGAAAGAGGGGGCACAAGAAGAACAAATGCCGAAGGTTGGGTACACCCATCCAGTTGTGTCAGTCATACGGGAAGGAACATTTGCCGTCGTGTTGTGAGTATGCTCAACGCATTAGAGGTGATAGATTTGGGCAATACCAAAGGCCCACACAGCAACACAGTGCTGGAATTATTACTCCCGCATTGGAAGCTTGGAGGAAGGATAAGGGGTATGCTTATGATGTATGCAGAAGGGGTAAAATTAGGTAAGTGAGACGAATCAGTTTAGCGGACACCATCCCTGTTGTGTGAAGTGTGGGAGATGTCATCCGGGAGTATGTCACTATGGTACCAAAGTATGCTACAAGTGTGGTATGATGGATCACTTTCAAAGAGATTGTTATTTGTCTCGCAAGAGCTTGGGCATGGGTATGGCCAAGCCAGCTAGCTACTACATCCACAATGCCTCCCCCAGCTAGAGGCACTATACCGTCTGCAGGGCGTGGAATAGCTAGGGGTGGTATTCAGAGCTCAGGAGGGCCTAGTAGGTTTTATGCTATGAGGAGGCGTCGATAGTTTGAGGCTTCTCCAGATGTGGTTACAGGTATGACTGTCCAATCTCATGATGTGTATGCTCTTATTGATCTCGGTTCCACTTTGTCATGTGTCACTCCTTATGCTACTATGGAAGTTGGGATAGAACCGGAACAACTTTATGAGTCGTTCTCTGTATCTACTCTTTGAATGAGACGCATTATTCGTGAAGCCACACTATCACAAATTCTCTTGTTTACAACCCCTTGAGGAATTGAGCTCTATAATTATGTCCTTGAAATTGAGTTATAACTCTAGGATTAATACTTTCTATTTGCTTCCTTAAATTCTCAACAAGGGACTATATCCGATGATTTTCTTACAGAACCTTTTGAATCGAATGAATAACCTCTGCTCACTTGTGCCTATGCACGCACCATCGTAATAATTACCTACGTGGTATCATATCTAATGTAAGGCAGCCTAGTGTTGAGATCCTTCTTAAGCAACTCTTTTTCTCTCCGGTGTACATAGCTCCTATGATTACAACAATAATTTTACCCCTTTATGAATAGTATCATGAACCATTTTTACTATCTAGTAACATGAGATCATATCTCAACACCTATCATGTGCGTACATATCAATTGAAAGAGGCCACTTATCCGCATAAAGTTTCTGAGCAATTTGAGATTTATCACAAATTCGTCAAACGGAGATCTTGTTGTTTACCCATCTCAGTATGACTTTCATATCCACCTAGATCATGCCTCAGTAAGTAACTCACTTTGTACCTAGCATTGTAGTTGTACATGAAGTGGCCTAGTATTGCAGCTTGAGGGTTGTTATGGAAAAAACATGTCTAGCTCACAACAAAGTGTACATTCTCTCTAACCAATACATGATTTCATCCAAATATTAAGATGTCCTATCTACATGATTTCACTCATGTGTGGTTAAAAGTTAAACAACTTTATGATGAGCATATTGATTTAAAAGACAAGTTTGTTGTATCTCTAGTCCTCTCATATAGGATCAACTATTGCGAAGGGTTAAGCTGTCAGAATGATAATAATATCACAAGTGCTCAACTTCTTTTTTCATCCTCGTAGGCTTGTGGCATAGATTCCTTTTGCTAGTTACCGTTAAGAGCATACCCATATCACATTCAGGGTGCTAGAATATTCTCATTTCGAGTTAAACTGATTTTCCCTACACTCCAGGAGGCGACTGGTGTCACATAAGTGTTATCTCTCTTTGAGGCCTACTATTGCCAAATAAGGCACGAATGGAATGAAACAATTGTTGATGTCCTTTTCGTGACTCATTTCTTTTAAATCTCAGAATCATGAATATTTTCCCTACGTTATCAATGCCTACTAGGCAACTCTATGACTCGTTTGTTGAACCAATGATGTCACCACAATGAATTACCATGTCAACGCTATTGGTAGTGACCTTTATGTCTCTTAGGATATAACCTCCTGAAATGCCAGGCTCAGCACATTGATGGATTCTTGAATAATTCCAGCCCAATCTCGAACCTCGTTGTTCCTATTTTTAGTAAACCTATGGGGGTTAAAGGTTCAAACATGTCAAAGAAGAAGCATCATTTCATGATCAAATATATTGGATAGAAAGTTTTATGGTCATATTCATGCTAGCACATCTTAGAGTAATTGTTGGAGGTTGCCAAAGGTTTAGTTTGGGTATTCGACGTGGAGATTTAGAGTTGAAGAAAATGAATGGGTTATTCTCAATATATTTTCTCCATGGGGATGCTATGTGAATTGTTATAATGGTAAAGTAGATGTGGTCTCATTAGGTCTTATGAAATCTTGAAGGAAATAGGCCAAACTATGAGTATGATATTTCCCTAGTACTTTTCTCTGTGTTCCCGGAGTTTCATGTGTCCACGTCTAATAAGGTGAAGTTAATGGATAATGGGATTGGGAAGAGCAACTATTTGCTATCCTTGTTAGAAAAGTCTAGGAGTTTAGATTATCTCTGTTAATGTGTTATGGCGAAGCCTGTAAGTCGAGGAGGCCACATTGAGGGCCAAAAATGTTAAGGAAATACAATGTTCTCACTTGAGTGTATAGTTAAATGATTGTGGATCGAAAGGCACTCTCTTTATGTTACGATTTATATATGTGCGATTCTTGTCCAGATGCTGCTTGAGATAATGTAATGCATGTAATGTTGAGATTAGTGATGTTGATATACATAGAGATGCTTTGATGAGTTGTGGATGTGTTGTTAGGAGTTGTTTTGGTGTTACTCTGACATGTGGATAGGCCCAATTACAGGGGAGACTCTGGAAAAAGTTTTGGGAATTTAGAGAGTTAGACAAATTTTGAAACTATTAGTGAGTTGGGCCATATTTGATTTTAATGACGGCTTTTTATCCTCATTCGAGGACAAATGATCCTAAGCGAGAGAGAATGTAACACCCAGTAAAATTTCGAAGTATTTAAGTGTATAACCCCGTACAATTTCGCAAATGAATTCAAGGTTTCATGGTGCCGGAGTAGGTATACGTGTTTAAGGATTTTAGAAATTCTTCGCGGCGATCTTGCTCGCCACGGCTCAGACCTTTTGGGTTAAACAATGCACCGAAAAGTAAAGAAAAATTTTTGGCGAAAAAACGTGTTTATGCGGTCCATTATACGACCGCATAATCACTCTGCGGGTCACATAATGACCACAGAAATGAGGCAGGAGAGGGTTAATCTGGGAGCAATTATGCGGTCGACTATGCGACCGCATAACTATTCTGCGGTGCATTATGTGACCGCATAGTGATCGCAGACTCAGACAGATTTTTTGGTCATTTTGGACACCAATTATGAGACTGATATGCGGTCTGCATAACCATTATGCGGTCGCATATGCGACCGCAAAACCTGTTCCGGAGCTCCATTTTTGGGGTTTTAAAACCCGACCCTACTTCGTTAAATACACGCTTTGGGCCTTTTTGAGCAAAAATTTGATGTTTTAGAGAGAAGGGAGAGTGTTTTAGAGAGAGAGGAAACCCCAGGATAATTATTCATCAAGTCTTGCTCATATCCTCGAAGATTAACAAGGAAAACCCACAAGATCTTCATCTAAGAGGTAAGGTTCCATACCCTAGTTTTCAATTTCGAATTTGGGTAAAAGAAGGTTGAATTGGAGTATGATTCTTGGGTATAAGAGTATTATTTGTACATGCTTGTACTTATAAGATTTGTGGGAATACGCTTGAACTCAAATAAGTAAAGATTGAGTTGTGGAGTGAAGAAAATCTTGTAGAAGAACCATGTAGTTAAATTTACACACCTAGTGTTTGATAAAATGCTCAAATGAGCTGAGACCATGAATATCTTCCTAATAATGGTTCAATTTTGTTATGTCTCAAAATATATTAGGATTGCTAGAATTTTCAGAACATTGTAGTAATTTAAGAAAAGCTCAGAGCAAGGTAATATAGCTAAGCTTTCTCTCTTAGAATAGATATCCATAATGTTTCCGTAAGATCAAGTATGATTGGCTCAAGATTCCTAACTTTTATATTCCGGGTTATTCCCTATAAACTTTTTTATTCCGAATGAGCCTTATGTCGAAAGATATATGTTCAAAGTATGATTTGCATATTAAAATATTGTGGCTTTGAGTCGTGTTTTAAATGAGAACTAGTATACCAATTGGGTGAGAAAAACTTGATATGCTGAAGACTCATAATTTCTCATATGTGTACCTAAAGACTTTATTGGAAGCGTCTTGTTATTAATAATCTTTAAAGATGCTTGAAAATGAAATAAACGGATTGAAGAAATAGAGTGTGGCCAACGTGCCAAGAATTTAAGTTATGTTGTGGCTAGTAGTGCATATGATTTTAGAGGATACGATAAAGAATATGAAATGAGCCTCGACTCCACCATTTTAAACGTGATTTGGAAAAATAGAATTTGCCTAAGAGCTTTTATACTCAATTCATTCCCATCAGTGGCTGCTTTAACTAGTGATTTTCTTTATAAATATATCCAGTGTGATTCGAGTTCTATATACTCATGTGTTGAAATTGTACATTATCATTTCTGGGGAAGAGTATTGTAAGAATAAATGGTGTATTGATTGTTTATAATTTTTTATGTGTGTTTATATTGATGGTTTGTATGCCTTATTCTTTGGGAAGAAACCATTCGTGTTTGAAGTTCCCATTTCAAATGAATTTGAAGTATATGATTTCTGAAATATTCTATATGTTGATATTTGATGGTGATCTTTGAAATT
This sequence comes from Nicotiana otophora, assembly GCA_000715115.1. Classification (NCBI taxonomy): domain Eukaryota; kingdom Viridiplantae; phylum Streptophyta; class Magnoliopsida; order Solanales; family Solanaceae; genus Nicotiana; species Nicotiana otophora. Next base: position 204,134 of record AWOL01S0005016.1, read on the forward strand.
GAAAGAGGTGAAAATGTGTAATATGAAATACGGCCATCGTGCAAGGAATAAGAATTTTATGAATGGCCTAGTGATCCAAGGAAATATTGTCGTTGTGAATAACTGAAAATACTAATGAGAATTTATATAATGTGAAAGATGTTGAGGTGAGTACAATTATATTTATGATATTTCTGTTTACAAATCAAATCAAAAATGATCTCCCAACCAAAAATTATATATGAAGTTCGTATTTTGAAAATTATTATGTTTTAACTGTACATTTGGATATTATTGATTGTGACTTGATGTTTCTATGTGTTGCCTTTTCTTATATGGGCATTCTATTTTGAAAGAGGATTTTTAGCTATACATACTAGTGCTATTCGACAGTACTAACGTCCGTTTTACCGGGGGCGCTACATCTTTAATGGATGCAGGTGGTTCTTCAGCAGGCGACATTGATCAATGATAGCAGTACACTCTTTTCAGCTGATTTGGTGAGCCCCACTTCATTTCGGGGTCATGTATCTTTTGTTTCTCTTATACTTTGTTTTGAGGTATAGCCGGGGCCTTGTTGCCGGCATTTTCATGTTACTCTTTTATTGTACTTAGAGGCTCCGTAGACAGGTTGTGGGTTATGGTTGATGTTGGGAATTAAACTAGAAATATTGGTACTTAGAAATCATATTTTTTATTAATTCTATAAACTCTTAATGTTTTGGAAATTATGAATGAACCTGCTAATGGAAATGAAAAGAAAGTTGATAATAAAATTTTTTCAGTGATTGATTAATGGAGTACATCTCCTTTTTATTCATGGATGAGTTTGGGTAGAAGGAAATTTAACAGGCTTTCTCGGCCGGGTTCTCTCGGTTGAGCGCCGGTCGCGCTCCCCGAGTTTAGTCCTGACATAAGGTAGATCAGAAGAAGATTAAAGTAGTGCAGAGTTGGCCCAAACCATCTTCCGCTACGGAAATCCGTAGTTTTCTTGGTTGGAAGGCTATTACCATCGATTCATAGAGGATTTCTTATCTATTGTTGCACCTATGACCAGATTGACCTAAAATGGTGCTCTATTTAGGTGGACTGAGGAGTGTGAGGAGAGCTTTCAAAAGCTCAAGACAACTTTGACTACATTCCAATGTTGGTGTTGCCTTCGGGTTTAGGGTCTTATACTGTGTATTGTGATGCATCATGTATTGGTCTCGGCGCGATGTTGATGCAGGACGGTAGGGTGATTGCCTACACATCTAGATAGCTGAAGGTGCATGAGAAGATCTATCATGTCCATTACCTTGAGTTAGCAGCTATTGTTCATGCCCTCAAGAATTGACGACACTATTTGTACGGTGTCCCTTATGAGGTCTATACCGACCATCAGAGTCTACAACATCTGTTCAAACATAAGGATCTTAACTTGCAGCAGCAGAGGTGGTTAGAGTTGTTTAAGGACTATAATATCACCATTCTATATCATCCCGAGAAGGCCAATGTGGTGGCCGATGTCTTGAGTCGCAAGGCGGAAAGCTTGGGCAGTTTAGCATATATATCGGTAGCCAAAGGCCATTAGCCTTGGATGTTCAGGCCTTGGCCAACCAGTTTGTTAGATTGGATATTTCTGAGCCGAGTCGAGTTTTGGCTTGTGTGGTTTCTCGGTATTCTTTTTATGACCGTATCAGAGAGCGTTAGTATGACGACCCCCATTTGCTTGTCCTGAAGGACACGATTCGGCACGACAATGCCAAGGAGGTCACTATTGGGGAGGATGGTGTATTATGGATGCATGGCAGGCTATGTGTGCCCAATATAGATGGTTTGCGTGAGGTTATTCTCCATGAGGCTCACAGTTCGCGCTACTCCATTCATCCGAGTGCCGCCAAGATGTATCAGGACCTGCGGCAACACTATTGGTGGAGGCAGATGAACAAGGACATAATGAAATATGTAACTCGGTGCCTAAACTGTTAGCAGGTGAAGTGTGGGCATCATCAGCCAGGTGGATTGCTTCAGAGGTTAGAGATTCTAGAGTGAAATGAGAGCATATTACTATGGATTTTGTTGTTGGTGTATTACGGATGCAGGGCAGGCTATGTGTGCCCAATGTATATGGCTTGAATGAGTTGATTCTCTAGGAGGCTCACAATTCAGTGCCTCCAAGATGTATCAGGACCTGAGGCAACAGTATTGGTGGAGGCAGATGAAGAAGGACATAGTGGAATATGTAGCTCAGTGCCTAAACTATCAACAAGTGAAGTGTGATCATCAACGGCCAGGTGGATTGCTTTAGAGGTTAGAGATTCTAGATTGGAAATAGGAGCGAATTACTATGCATTTTGTTGTTGGGCTCCCACAGACTCGGAGGAAGTTCGATGCAGTATGGGTAGTTGTGGATAGATTGACCAAGTCATCTCATTTCATTCCAGTGGTGACTACTTATTCTTCGGAGCAGCTGGCTCAGGTCTATATTCGCGAGATTGTCAGGCTTCATAGCGTGCTGGTATCTATCATCTCTGACCGGGGTACACAATTTACATCGCGGTTCTGGAGGGCCGTACAACATGAGTTACATGCGCGGGCGGAGTTGAGTACATCATTTCTCCCTCAGACGGACGGACAATCCGAGCGCTCTATTAAGATATTGGAGGATATGCTCCGTGTGTGTGTGATGGAGTTTGAGGGTTCTTAAGATCAGTTCTTGCCACTTGCAGAGTTTGCCTACAACAACAGCTACCAGTCGAGCATTCAGATGGCTCTATATGAGGCTTTGCATGGTTGGCGGTGTCGGTCTCCGGTGGGTTGGTTTGAGCTGGGTGTGGCTAGACTATTGGGTACAGACTTGGTTCAGGATGCTTTGGAGAAGGTTAAATTAATTTAGGATCGACTTCGCACAGCCTAATCTAGACAGAAGAGTTATGCGGATTGGAAGGTTTGCGATGTTGCATTCATGGTTGGAGAGCGGGTCTTGCTCCGGGTTTCACCCATGAAGGGTGTTATGAGGTTCGGGAAGAAGGGCAAGCTGAGCCCTAGGTATATCAGACCTTTTGATATTCTTGAGAGGATTGGAGAGGTGGCTTACATACTTACACTACCACCTAGTCTAACTACGGTTCATCTATTGTTTTATGTTTCTATACTCCTAAAGTATCACGGTGATCCGTCTCATATGTTAGATTTCAGCTCAGTCCAGTTGGACAAGGATTTAACTTATGTTGAGGAGCCGGTGGCCATTTTGGACATGTAGGTTCGAAAGTTGAGGTTGAAGAATATTACTTCAGTGAAGGTTCACTAGAGAGGTCGACCAGTCGTGGAGGCAACTTGGGAGATCGAGCACGATATGCGCAGCCGTTATCCTCATCTTTTCACCACTTCATATATGTCTCTATACTCGTTCAAGGACTAATGTTTGTTTTAAGAAGGGGAAGATGTAATAACTCGGCCGGTCGTTCTAATTATTTTAGCCTCGATCCCCTAATTTATGCTTCCTCTATGTTATATTGTGATTTTCTGACTTGCCGGGGTGTTTGGTTTTGGTTTCGGGTGAGTTTCGAAATGAAATAGGACACGCAATCCCTAGGTTGGAGGTTTTAAGTTGTTAGAGTTGGCCGTAGTTTCTATTCCAGTGAAGACAACTTTGGCATGGTGTTTTGACGGTTCCAATAGCTCTGTATGGTGACTTTGTTCTAAGGAGCATGTCCGGATGTTGATTTGGAGGTCCGTAGGTCATTTTCGCGTAAATTGGCGAAAGTTGGAAAATGGAAGATTTTAGAATGTTTGACTGGGAATTAACTTTATTGATATCGGGGTCGGCTCCCGATTCCAAAAGTTGTAATAGGTCCGTAATGTCATTTATGACTGTTGTGAAAAATTTAGAGTCAATCAGAGTTGTAATGATATGAATTGACATTAGTTTCGGAATTTGAAAGTTCATAGTTCATAGGCTTAAATTTGGGATGCGATTTATAGAATTTGTGTTGTTTGATGTGATTTGACTATTCGCTTGTGTTCGTATGATGTTTTAGAACTTATTGGTATGCTTGGTTGAGGTTCTGGAGGCCTCGGATGTAATTCGGACCATGTTCGGCGCATTTCATATCATTGAGGAATTTCTGGAATTATGGTTTTTTTCAATTCTGGTTTCCTTCTATGCGTTCACGTTGGTGTTCCCGCATTCGCGTAGAGTCTTTAGAGATTAATGGAGGTTTACTCTTCGCGTTTGCGAAGAAGGCCACGCGTTCGCGAAGGGTCAGGACTTTGTGCTATGCTATCACGGACTGGGTTACGCGTTCGCGAAGAGGAAGGCGACCTAGGTAGGACTCATGCGTTTGGTCTACACGTTCGCAAGAAGGGCTTCGCGATCGCTAAGCTTGAGAACTGAAGTCATCGCGTTCGCGAGTGGATCCTCGCATTCGCGTAAGAGGAAATCTGGGCAGTAACATTTTTGTGCTTCGCGAACGCGACGCATTTTCCGCGTTCTCGAAGAATGAATCGCTGGGCAGCGGAACTTAAGTTTGAAACGAGGGTTTATTTCATATTTCACATTTTGGACATAGAGAACTCGATTTGAGGCAACATTTTGGGAGATTTTCAGAGAGATCATTGGAGTGAGAATTCCTAACTCGATTTTGATTAAATTACTCGAGTCTATTATTATTTGTATTATCTAATCAGGGATTTGAGTTGAAGAATTTGGGAACAATGGTAGAAACTTCTTAGACTAAGTTTTTGAGTTTTGAAAGGCGAACTGAGATCGGATTTGAATAATTCTTGTATGGTTGGACTCAATATCGAACGCATGTTAGGATTTTATAATTTTTGTCGGGTTCCGATATACGGGTCCGGATTGACTTTTTCGGTCAATTTTTCAATTCTTTGCAAAGATCGTAATTTCAATGAATTTCCTATAGTTATATTTATAATATGAAATTGTTTTGGCTATATTCGAGTCGTTCGGAGTTGAAAAATCGAGGGAAAGACCTTTTAGTGGATTTATTTAGTGTGGTTTGAGGTAAGTGGCTTGCCTAACTTTGTGTGGGGAAATTTCTCCTTAGGATTGGTGTTGCTTGTGATAATTGTGATGTGTAAGAGCCTTGTACGTAAGGTGACGAGTATGTACACATGCTAAATGTAGAAATTGCCAGTTTTTAGCTATGTAGATTCCTTTCACGCTTTAATTGAATTACCTTAACATGTTATAGTCATCATATTTAGTCTTATTTCACATGTCTACTTGTCTTATCTATTACTTGCTAATTGCTCTACATGTATAGTTGAAATTCTTGTTTCCTTATTCCGTATTCATCATTTAACTGTTGAATTCTTATTTGAAATTGATATTTCTTGGAATATCTTGTTGATGAAATTGGTATTAAGTTGCAAAGGCCACTATTCCTATTGAGGCAAAGTGTTAAGTTGTGAAATATAATCCTATTGAGTTATTCTTTCGGTTATTATTGTTGAGACTTTGTGTACATTGGGGTTGAGCTGTGGGCTCCTTATTGTGAAATTCTGTTATTATTTTGGTTTCTCTGGTAAATTGTGATATTGGGCACTTGAGGTGCGATTTGTGATACGTTGTGATATTGATACGCATGCGGTGGTATAAGGTATGGGTGTTGAAATACAGTGAGATAAGGTAGGCTTGATACGCGTGGCTAGTAGGGGAACTACTAGAATCCATGCGGTATGATAAGGTGGGCTAAAACGCGGGATGCTATTTCGAAAAAATAATTTTCAAAACTAAATGTAAAGGCTCCCGCGGTGATATACGAAAATGTTGTGATTTAGTTTTATGATTTGAGACTACAAGGAGGTACCTCAGTAGTGACTCTTGTTGACATTTCCCCATTCTTTTGTACTTGTCTTTGATAGTTTTTTCCTTTGAATACTATTAATTGTCTTTCTCCGTGTTGCACTATTTGCGTAGTTCTGTGTAGCTTATTTTGTTATATTGTTCGTTGTTTCAATTTCATTTCTTTCTTTATTACACTGCCTATATTTTTTCAGTCTTTTATTATTTTCAGTAGGGCCCTGACCTGAACTCGTCACTACTCTACCAAGGTTAGGCTTGGTACTTACTGGGTGACGTTGTTGTGTACTCATGCTACTCTTCTACACATCTTTTTGTACAAATCCAGGTACTTCTTACCAGCCCAGGCATTAGTTGGGATTCTACTGTGGAGATTTCAAGGAATACCTACCGGTGTCCGTAGGCCTCAGAGTCCCCCTCTCTTTAGACCTCTTATTACATTATCCTTTATATATAGACACGATGTATTAGATTATCCAGTATTCGTACTTAGAGCTTGTGACTTGTATTATACTGGGTCTCGGGATTTGTATATGCTGAGTTGTAACGTTGTTTTAATACAAATGTTGAGTTTGAGACTTATAGCTATTATTATTTCAATTGTTCCGTATGTTGTTAGACTTACCTAGTCTTAGAGACTAGGTGCCATCATGATGTCCTATGGAGAAAAAATGGGGTTGTGATAGCAAGGCGGGTTGAAATCTTCGCGGGTGTATGCGGGTTTGCCCCGCAACCGCACTACATCGTTTGACATAACAGAAATTAAGACATAGTTATACAGATATAAAATCATAATCTTGAGTTAGAGTGCAAGGAAGCGTACCGTTAAACTCCATGGATTCAGCAGCAACAAGAAACAACGATTAAGCCTGAGACCAACTTCCACGATCCACTAGTTACGCGCTCTCACAAGCCTGCTTGATTGATGGGACTTCTACCGTTACCACGTATTCAAGAGGCAGAATACACTAGGATTTTCTGATAGCTAGGAAAGGGGGTTGCCTCTATTTATAAAGAGTGCCTACTCATTACAGGCTAATTATTATTGGGCCTCACTTTTCCACACACATAGTATTTAATATTAGATCTTTTATTTATCCACCACTTGGGCCACATCACTATCCTTTCAAGTTATAAACAATTAACGTAAGTCCAAATTCCAAAAATATATGCTTCAACATTTTCTCAATAGAAAATCCAAATTCTGAACTTGTTTCGTAAATTTTCTTCAGTTATGAATTTTATATACTCTTAAGAGTCGGCACATTTCCCTATAATATTTGATTTTGCTATCTCTTGAAGGAAAAATAACATATTTACCGTAATTGATTTTGTCTTTTACGAAAGGAAAATACAATTCTTCTATCTTTTGCTAGTCCTTTTTCTTGGAGAAAAAGATTTTGGACTTCTATAAATTGAGGATTTTTCTTTCTCATTTAGTAGCATCCACAATATAATCTAAAGACGTTTAATAGCCTTGTTTAGGGGAAGATTTTGTAACATAAGTGTTTGTCTGCCACTTGTGTGTACGTCTTTGTGAATTTGTTCTCTCTATACTATGTATTTATTTTTTATATAGTGGATTGTTCATCTCTGCTTTGGGGATGTAGGTCAATCGACCGAGCCATGCTAAATACTTGTGTCTCTTTTGGTATATTTTTGTTTTGTTGTCTGATTTATCGTCATTGAAAATATGCTTTATTAATTTTTCGCATAACACCTGATTATTTATATCCTAACACCTTTGCCCAAATAAGATTAGTACATTTTTCAAAAGTAATATATAACCTAATTACATGTAAAGACCAACGGGAGAAAGTCTATCATCGCTAAATATTACTCTCTCCGGTTCAATTTAGATGAGGTAGTTTGACTCGCCACGAAGTTTAAGAGAAAAGAAGAATTTTTTTGAAACTTGCGGTTTTAAAAGCTTAAGGGGTAAAAGCTTTGTGGGGCCATGACATTTGTGTGGTTATAAAAGTTTCTCATTAAGGGTAAAATGGGTAACATAAAGAGTTTAAAGTTGAATTATTTTTAAATTTAAAAATGTATAATTTATTTTGGAACAGACTAAAAAGGAAAATAACTCATCTAATCTGAAACATAAAATAATATTATCTCCTTTTATCAAGTCAATCATCAATTCGATCTAGTTGAAGGAAATTCTGTGATCACCCCGTATAATTGCCACATGCAAAAGTAGAATCACTTGTGTAAAGAAAAGCATGATCATTATTACGGTGCCAAATTAAATATCAAACAATCTTGAAAGTTAAAAGCAATTTGAATTAATAAATAACTAAACTTCTTTGACTTTTGTAATAAGTAGCTAGAAGCACAAACACGAATGTATTCTGATTAGTGAATAAATTTTATGGGTGGTAATTCAATTTTGTGTTCGTTACGTAAAAGTCATTTTTTTTTGTTGCGTAAAAATCATTTAATTTTGTGTTCATTACCTAAAAGTTACTTTTCTTTCTTTTGTTACACAAAAATTATTTTACTTTGCTCTATTTATCATAAAAGTCACCTTGGCCAGATTTAATAATACTTTTACTTGAATAGTTTATTATGCCGTTGACATTATAAATCATCTCATTTATGTAATACTTTTTATATGATATACTATATAATATATTTTTACCTAGGTATTTTACTTATAATTAAAATAACTTTAAATTATTTTATTTATTATTTTTATAATATATTCATACATTTAATTTTTTCATGGAAGTCACTTTGTTTAATCATATTTAAACATGAACATATTTTAAATATAAAAATAATAATAAAATATTTATTTTTTAATATTTATTTGAAATAATAACAAACAGATTTGTTTAACAAATCATAGTTTTTTATAGTCTAAAGATTTTTAAAACAAATTCAAAGATACTTGTGTTTAGTATTAAGATTTTTAAAACTTTATATGTTAATATTATTTCGTTGAAAGTATTAATCTGATGTGTCATTGTGCTAAATGTAGGTATTTTATTTATTGAATTAATGAGTATGGCTTGGCTGATAAATCGCTAAACTTTAATTTTATAATTTTTATTAAAATATTTTATTAAGCTTGGTTAAGAACATAGACTTGAGTTTTGTTCACGGTAATATTGCTGACAAATTTAATAATGCTACATATGTATCTTAAAAATTAATGTTAAGAAAAAATTAAATGTATAAATATATTATAAAAATAATAAATAAAATAATATAAAGTTATTTTTATTATAAGTAAAATACCTGGGTAAAAGTATATTATATAACATATAATATATAAGGTATTACATAAATGAGATGATTTGTAATGGCAAGGGCATAATAGACTTTTCAGGTATTGTAAAATCTGGTCAAAATGATTATTGTAATAACTTGAGCATAGTAAAATGATTTTTGTGTAACAAAAGAAAGAAAAATTATTTTTGGATAATGAACATAAAGTTGAATGATTTTTACGTAACAAAAGAAAAAAAAAGTGACTTTTGAGTGATGAACACAAAGTTGAATGGGTGACAAATACGCACAGCCACGTGTATATATTTCTTATTAAAATGAATTGAAATATAAACCTCTCTC
>AWOL01S0005016.1:214676-232910 GCA_000715115.1 Nicotiana otophora
GGTTAAGGACAATCCAACAAACTTGCCAGAACTGTTTTACCTAAATGATTCGAGATTCTAAAAATCGAAGAAGTTGATAACCAAATCCAAATTGAATATTTTCAACTATAAGAATATTTTCAATGATTGGTTCAGAAGATTAGTAGTCACGTCTTTGCTAATCGGAACAACACAACTAAGATACGTTTGCCGGTCATTTGGGCCCCGACAAACTGACCCAGCCAGTTTGTCGAGTTGTTATTGCCAACCTGCTCCATTTATAACATGATCATCTTCTTCTGCACATCCATAATATGTTCCATTAATCTTCTGAACCAATCATTGTTATTTGCTGGGCAACAAAAAATCAATGTAAGAGAAAGCATATCTTTTGCATATATTTATTCTTTAGAAAAAGAAAAATAAGTACAATAATGATGCTTTGGTAGCGGAGGTGCGGCCCGATGTGTTCCGGGCATTCATACCATTCACGTGAAGCTATTTGTATTTGTGCATATAATTAAAGATAGAGTTAATACCCTAAAATTTTCTTAAACTATCATGTATTTGTCAAATTTTTATTCCCAAAATCCTTCTGAACTATATTTTTCTTAATATTAAAACCCCCTTGTTGCATTCTTAGAGGTGCACCTAGTACATGCTCCTTTTTATCTGAACGGAAAAGGTCCAAATATGCCCCACACTATACGAAATTGAGCACATTTGTCCTTCGTTAATACTTTAGTTCAAGAATGCCCTTACCGTCACATAGTTGGTCCATATATGACCTTAGAGTTACACAGTTGGCCCATATATGTCCTTTTCGAAACGGAATTAACACAAATTAATTAACTCTTTCGTTAATTGTATTAAAGTGTATTACAAACACTATTTCATTTTTATTAGTACTTTTTTTTCTTTACATTTCTCTTTTCTTTCTTCTTTTTTCTTTTCTTCTCTTTTTTTTCCTTTTTCTTTCTCCCTTATCCGATTTCCTCCATTACTGATGCCTTCTCCATTTTCGTCACCAATTTCACTTGACAAAACTCATGAATTCCAATTATTAAGAAAATTCTCCCATAAGGTAATCAAGTTCCAATTTCACTGGCCTTCTAAATAAACGAAATTAAATTGTTTCAAATATTATGGTTTAAACTTTAAAATAATAACAATATCTCAACCTTTAACAATACTCAAAAGATCAAAATATTTAAATTGTTTCCAGGAAGATAATTTAATAATTAAAAATCTAGTTCAAGTTGTAGTGTTATAAATTTGAGTTGTTAGTCTTTTTTTATCTTTTTTTAGCCGGACATTTTTTATTTTTTTTATTAACTATGTAATTTAGGGGTGTACATGGAATGGGGTGGTTCAGTTTTTATCAAAACCAAACCAAACCAATTATATCGGTTTGGATTGTTCGGTTTTGTTGGATTTTTTGGATTTTTTGTTACATAAATATTATTTCAATCTTACTTTGTTAAAGTTTTTAGAATTAAATATATGTTCAGTAAAACTTAAATAATTGACAAATATATGATCTATTAAAATATTTTTATGGGAGAATTTTCTTAGTAATTGGAATTCATGAGTTTTGTCAAGTGAAATTGGTGACGAAAATGGAGAAGACATCAGTAATGGAGGAAATCGGATAAAGGAGAAAGAAAAAGGAAAAAACAAAGAAAAGAAAAAAGAAGAAAGAAAAGAGAAAGGTAAAGAAACAAAAAGTACTAATAAAAAGGAAATAGTGTTTGTAATACACTTTAATACAATTAACGAAAGGGCTAATTAGTTTAGGTGGATTTCCTTTCGAAAAGGGCATATATGAGCCAAACTGTATAACTTTAAGGGCATATATGGACCAACTATGTGACGGTAAGGGCATTCTTGGGCTAAAGTATTAACGAAGGGCAGATGTGCTCAATTTCGTATAGTACAAGGGCATATTTGTACCTTTTCCGTTATCTGAATAACATACTATGTGGCATTACACATGGCTATTTAAGTCAACCAAAAAACCCTCCTAAACTATCACTTTTTTGTCAATTACCTAATTAAACTATCTGGTATCCTCAAAACCCCCCTGAAATGTCTTCCCCTATATATTAAAACCCCATGTTGAATTCTTAGAGATACATCTGTCTAACTGTCACGACCCAATTTCCACTATAGGCCATGATGGCGCCCAACGTCGTCGTGTACATACACTACCGAGGTCGTACAACCCGATCCATGGATGCATGATATATATATATATATATATATATATATATATATATATATTGTCGAGGTGTTCGGCCCGATCCACATAAATAGCGGGACTCTTCGTATTTCGAATTTCATATTTACAACTCCAAGGTAAGCCCATAAATGAATATATTTCCATCAATAATTAAATATTCCGCCAACTCTCTAAGAAATGAAACTCGATATAACATAATATTTAATCAAGTTTTACTTATTATTACTAGCAATTAAACTAGCAAGTTGAGTTCAAATAGTGCAAGTAGTAGCATAATAAGTATCACGCCCCGACCTCGGGGAGCGCGACCGACGCCCTACTGAGATACCCCGGTTAAGCAAGCCTGCTAGATGCCTTCTACCCAACCTTGCCCATTAATAATATAAGAATTAATACAAGTGATAGACATGAGAAAAGTCAAGTGTTCCACATTCTTTTTTCATTAGTCAAAAGATATTCATTTACAATTTTCAAAATATTACAAGTTTATGAATACGATGAAAAACAGGTTTGCCAAATACCAAAATTTCTAGTTCAATTCACAACATCAAAACCACCCACAACCTGTCTACGGAGCTTCTAAGTACAACAGAAGCAAAGAATGAAAATGTCGACGACAAGTCCCCAACTATACGTCAAAGCACAAAATATAATGTCAAATGACATAAAGCTCAGAATAGAGTAGAGCTCACCAAAACCTGCTGAATAGGGAGTAACTGTTAACGAATCACATGCATCCATTGAAAATGTCACGCCCCCGGCAAAAGGGACGTTAATACATGTGGAATATTACTAGTATGTAAAGCTAAATGTCCTCTTTCGAAATAGAGCACCAATATAAGAAGGGGCAAAAACTATGAAAACAACAAGTAACAATCAACAATATTCAAATGCCAAGTTTAAAACATAATTTTTTTTAAAATACGGATATACTATATATTTTTGGTTGGGAGATCATTAGCACCGATATACCACCGTATTTTTAGCATGGAGTCCGATCTCCGCCCGATTGGCTAGTCCATCTCACCCAAAGATATTTGATCTACACAAAGCGGACCCGCCGCCTCACCCTAATATGTGCGGGTGGAGGTGCAATCACAATCATAATCTCAATCACAATTTCAGTTACAGTTTGTAGCACAATCACCACCATGTGTGCGTCATGACGTTCGATCACGACCCGACCGGCTAGGCCGCCTCACCACAATGCCATGTGGATCGACATCACCCTTTTCTAGAAATCATCTGATTCCAATAAAGGGGAACAATTACAGCGCACTCCTACACCGGCACGTATAATTTCGGGGTTAGGTTATTTCAACCTACCCTTCCTCGGTGACTAATGATACTCCCAAAAATATTTTTTTTGCATACAAGGGAAACAAAAGTACAAATATATTCTATATTCACCTCATATCCTTTAACCTTTCACACTATAAATAGCTTCATTAGTACTCTCAACCATTCACAACATAATTATTTCCTCCACTCTCTTGTCCATACTTACAATTTATCATTCATGGCACGTTGGCCGTATTTTATATTCCACATATTTCATTTCGTGACTTTCCATGATCATCATCACAAACATCAACACATAGAATATTTCGAAAATAATAATTTCAAGTTCATCAGTAGTGGAGGCTTTAAACACATTAAATCCCTTTCCAAAGCATGGAGCACAATGACTTGTAATCACAACACGAGTTAAAAATCACAAATCAGTGAAGCATCGTATCTTTTTAAATACTTCTTCACAAAAGGCAATACACAATTTCAACTCTTGATTACGTAAGAACTCAAGTCACATTAGAAATATTTATAAGGGAAAGCATGGTGATTTACGATTTACACATGACTTCAAATAAAATGCACTAGTTATAACAACTATGGCCACGTTTTATATCTCACTCTCAGTTCTTTTATTTTTAAGCATATTTATAGATCATCATCAAAAAGAGCATTTGGGATCAAGGTCTTAAGCATAAATATGAACAATAGAGGGTCTTAGGTGCATTGAGTTTTCTTTCACAAATGGGCATAACAACTTGCAATCTAAACATGATTTGAAATCATACTATCTCGACATATTGGGCATACTAGGATACATTACCGACGGAGAACACAAGATGATAGGAGGATTTGGTGCACATTTTTAGTATATATCTTTCAATACAAGCTTATTCAGAATATTCAAATATATAAGAAATAACTCGGAACATGGGAATTAGGAAGTTGGGCCAACCATCCTTGAAACTTACGCGAACATCATGAAATTCGATTCCAAGAGAGAAGTTAGCCAACATACCTTGCTTGAGCTTTCCTTAAGTTACTACAACGTTCCAACACTCCTAGCAATAACAATCTATAGGAAGATAGTGAAAATTGGATAATAATTAGAAGAATTCCCATGGTGTAACTCTCTTAGGAATTTTGTCAAGCACCTAGTATGCAACATAGACTACAAAGATCTACAATGGTAATACATTCCTCCCTTAACCAATTTCAACAAGAAACTAACTAAAATGGTTCATTAACCCCACATACTACAACCTATTGTCACATGCATGGCTTATTTCCAACCCCACAATATACTTGAACTTATAACCTCTTGCATAAAAGCTTAGGAGTAGGACTTACCCGAAAAGATGACAATCTAGTGATTGTCTTCCTTGATTTTTGAAGATTGGTACAAGAATATGTGATTAGAATGCTAGATTTCATCCTTCTCTCTCTAAAATACTCTTACCACTCTCTAAAATCATCAAATATTCCCTTCAAAATGAGCCCCTAAGCCTATTTATCAAAATGGGGTCGGGTTATAAAAATAAAAAAATGGACCCTCCGAACTTAGGTCTGCGACAGGTCTGCGGTCCGCATACCACTTAGGCGAGGCAAAGTGGACCGCAGAATAACTCTCCAAAATGCTCCATGCCAAATCTGCGACGGAAATGCGGACCGTGAAATGGATAAGTGATCGCAGAATGGACCGCAAAACGACCTTCAAAATCAACTATTCTTCTGCCCAACTCTGCGACGGGTATGCGGCCCGCGTCGCGGAGTAGTTCTGCGGTCACGAAACGGACCGCAAAATCGCCTTCTTCTACCAAAAATCTTCATAAACTCCTCAGTGCATTCTCTAACCCAAAAAAGTCTATATCGCGCGTAAGTCTACCTCGGCACCACAAAACCTCAAATTCCTTGGAAAAATTTATGGGACCTTACAATAAAGGCATATGTCTACCCGGACATAGTATAAATTTTAGCTACGCACAGACTCTCGTTACTTCGTGCGTACGTAGCTCCCACAATTCGTAGCAAATAATAATTTTAAAACCTATGAGGTTAATTCTCTCTTATAAGGTTAGGCAAGAGACTTATCTCGTTCCCAAGTCCACTTTTCGATCCACAAATTACTCTAAAAGCCTCAAGCCGGTGCAGAACAATCTGAAACTAGTCAAAAGTTATATAAACTAATCAATAATTGCTCAAAAGCTTATAATGTAACTATTGGAGGGATTACCTAACCCAATTTGGAAGGTTTCTAAAATTTACCCCCGGGCCCACGTGCTCGGATTCCGGAAATTTTCGTAAATAAATGTTACCCATAACCTTACGAGCACAAATATATAATTTTTACCCAATCCCATAATCATTTTCGTGGTCTAATGTCATTTTTATTAAAATCTAGATTTTTCAACCAAATCCTAATATTTCTACAATTTACATGTAAAGAGCTACCCATAATTTATGTATTAAGCTCACATTATGTAGAAATCACTTACCTCCAATAGCTATGTGAAAATTCCTCTCTTCAAAGCTCCAGAATCGGTTAACAAGTGAGAAAAATGAACAAAAAGACTAAAATCCCGATTATTATTAAGTCACTACCCAGGTCCGCCTTCTTTGCGATCGTGGATAAGCCCTCGCGATTGCGAAGGCAAAAGTCATGAACTCAGAAAAAGTCCTCTTTGCGATCGCGAGAGGACACTCGCGAATGTGATGCACTGAGCTGCCCTCTCATCGCGAATGCATGCCCCACTCGTGAACACGAAAGATGACTGTATTGCTCACGCCCAGGTATTCTACGCGAACGCGAAGGACACTGGTCCCAAGCCTTTGCGAATACGGCCCAGACTTCATGAACGTGAAGTACAACATCACCCAGTCCCCAATTCCTTCTTCGCAATCGCGAGGGTCCCTATACATTCCGAAGAAGGAAACCAGAACAACACACCAACAGATTTTTGGACTTAGCTTTGAGTGGTCCGAAACGCACCCGAGCCCTCCGAGACCCCGTTCAAATACACCAACAAGTCTATAACTATAATACGGACCTGCTCGAACCCCCAAAATACATGAAACAATATCAAAATAATGAATCGCACCCCAAAACCAAATTGAATCAACTTATGAACTTCAACCTCTTGACTAGCTCTGAATGCGCCGAATCATACTTAGACTACTCGGAATGACACCAAATTTTGTGTACAAGTCATAAATCACCATACTAACCTATTCCAAGGTTCAGAATCCCAAACGGATCTCGATAATACCAAAGTCTACTCCAAATCAAATTTAAAGAACTAGAAAACCTTCAATGAACCAACTTTCAACATTAAGCGCTGAAACGCTCCCGGACAACCCGAAATCCGATTCGAACACACGCCAAAGTTCAAAATCTCATACAAACCTATTGGAACCATCAAATTTTGATTCCAAGGTCGTTTACTAAAAATATTGACTCAAGTCAAACTTGGCCATCTTAGGCTACTATAAAGGAACCAAGTGTTTCGATTTTAACCTGAACTCTTTCAAACCCAAGTCAACCATCCCCGCAAGTCATAAAACAGTAAAGACACATACGAGGATTCTTAATTAGGGGAACGGAGACCTAGAAAGTAAAATGACTGGTCGGGTCGTTACACTAACTATATTAACTTATGGTTTGTACTTAGTTATTTATGTAGTTTACTCAAGATATATTACTCTCGGATGACTGATTAATTCCAGAAGTTTTGGCCAAACTAGTATCTAATGTAATGTGTTAATTTTAGGTTTAATTGTGATTGTGTTGTATGCTAGACTCCAGTTGAATAAGTCTTTATTTACATTCACTTTGCAACAAAATAAAAAAAATGAAGGCATATAGAATTGTATTTCTAAAAAATTATCTTATATTACATAACACAAGATTACACAAAATAAAATTTCGCAAATAAGAAATTAATCAGCCAACAACTACATTCTCTAATTCTAGATTACATAAACAAAGTTCAAGATATTCAACTTTATTCTCTACAAGGTGTTAGATTTAATAAGAAAATTTAAATGGGTGTTCTTTCAACAATATGTGTAAGACATGAAAGAAGACTGAAACAAGAAAGAAAATAAATTATTTCAAAGGAAACAAGAGAGAGAATTTTTCCAGAGGAAACCCGGAGAACTAAATAAAAAAGGTGAAAAAAGGAAGAAGAATGTGAAAACATTTAGAGGATAGGTGAAAAAATAAGAAAGCATTGTGAAAATATGAGAAAAAAAGATAGATATAAAGAAAATAAGGAGAATATTAAAAAACAATAAAGTTAAAAGAGGGTTAGGCTTATTAGCCACTATATTCTTTCAAGTGGGCCATTTTGATGGCTTTTTTCAGTCGTCATGCGCTCCCAAGCGAGTTATTACATATGTTATGCGAGGTAAGCAATAATGAAGTTTTAATATGAAGGACAATATAGTTCAAGGGTTTTGTGGACACCAAATAGTTTAAGTAGGAAATTGACAAAGACATAATAATTTAAGAGGGTTTTAGTGTATTAACTCTTAAAGTTATTGCAGAGAAAATGACGAAAATAATCACTCTATGGTAAGTTTAAGATATATTTAAAAATATTTGTGAACAATTTTAATCCTTTAAATTTATCAAGGGTGAATATTTTTAGTTGCTGTTTAAATATTTAACAAACTCCGATTGTTAGGTTTAATAAAAATCAAAAGAATTTTTTTTGACCAAAAGCACCAGAAAAGTCCCATCAAAATCCCAGAAATAATAACACAAAAAATTACGCCAGACACCAAGAATAGAGAAAAAAAAATATCAGAAATTGCACCTACAAACATAAATAAAAAAATAACAGAAATAGCACCTTCAAATGCGAGTTCCCCCTTGGATCTCTATTTCATAGTTTCATGAACTTCAATAACCAACAACTGTTAAATACTGTACGGAGACAAAAAATACTTACTTTTAGCGAACTTAAAAACGAAAGCTCCTTACAAGTATATTTAAGTGAACAATCTTAGACTTACACCAAATATAGTGACCAACCACTTTTGTCAAATTTTCAATGTAACATCAAGTCGAATATAGGAATATATGTTAACGAAAATGAGTATGATACTTACTGCCATCAATATACCTATCAAGTAATAAGTAGTGTACGCCATATTGTTTTTTGCGTTAATTTATTACTTAACCAAAAAATTTATTTTGTTATTTAGCTATGATAAATTAACATATTTTAGTGCATTTTCAAAATAGGTTCTTCCCCGCCGAAATGGGGCAAGATGAAGCTGTATTAGGTAAAAGTTAGAGTTTACAGGTAAACGTTTTTTGAGCAGAGATGTGACAGTGAGGACATAATGGAGATAAGTCAGCAAGCACTTAATCCATGGATGCATGATATAATATATATATATATATATATATATATATATATATATATATATATATATATATATATATATATATATATATATATATATATATATATATATATATCTATATATATTGTCGAGGTGTTCGGCCCTATCCACATAAATAGAGGAACTCTTCGTATTTCGAATTTCATATTTACAACTCCGAGGTAAGCCCATGAAAGGAATATATTTCCATCAATAATTAAACATTCCGCCAACTCTCAAAGAAATGAAACTCGATTTAACATAATATTTAACCAAGTTTTACTTATTATTACTAGCAATTAAACTAGCAAGTTGAGTCCAAATAGTGCAAGTAGTAGCATAATAAGTGTCACGCCCCGGCCTCGGGGAGCGCGACCGGCGCCCAACCGAGATACCCCGGTTAAGCAAGCCTACTAGATGCCTTCTACCTAACCTTGCTCATTAACAATATAAGAATTAATACAAGTGATAGATATGAAAAAAGTCAAGTGTTCCACATTCTTTTTTTATTACTCAAAGGATATTCATTTACAATTTTAAAAATATTACAAGTTTATGAATACGATGAAAAACAGGTTTGCCAAATACCAAATTTTCTAGTTCAATTTCCAACATCAAAAACCACCCACAACCTGTCTACGGAGCTTCTAAGTACAACAGAATTAAAGAATGAAAATGCCGACGACAAGGCCCCAACTATTCCTCAAAGCACAAAATATAACGTCAAATGACATAAAGCTCAGAATAGAGTAGGGCTAACCAAAACCTGCTAAATAGGGAGTAACTGCTAACGAACCACATGCATCCATTGAAGATGTCATGCCCCCGGCAAAATGGACGTTAGTACGTGTGGAATAGTACTAGTATGTAAAGCTAAATGTCCTCTTTCGAAATAGAACGCCAATATAAGAAAGGTCAAAAACTATGGAAACGACAAGTAACAATCAACAATATCCAAATGCCAAGTTTAAAACATAAAATTTTTCAAAATACGGATATAATATATATTTTGGTTGGGAGATCATTAGCACTGATATACCACCGTATTTTTAGCACGGAGTCCGATCTCCGCCCGATCGGCTAGTCTATCTCACCCAAAGACATTTGATCTACACAAAGCGGCCCTGCCACCTCACCCCAATATGTGCAGGCGGAGGTGCAATCACAATCATAATCTCAATCACAATTTCAATTACAGTTTCTAGCACAACCAACACCATGTGTGTGTCATGACGTCCGATCATGACCCGACCGGCTAGGCCGCCTCACCACAATGCCGTGTGGATCGACATCACTCTTTTCTAGAAATCATCTGATCCCAATAAAGGGGAACAATCACAGCGCACTCCATAACCAGCACGTGTAGTTTCGGGGTTAGGTTATTTCAACCTACCCTTCCTCGGTGACTAATGATACTCCCAAAAATATTTTGTTTTGCACACAAGGGAAACAAAAGTACAAATATATTCTATATTCACCTCATAAACTTTAACCTTTCACAATATAAATAGCTTTATTAGTACTCTCAACCATTCACAACATTATTATTTCCTCCTCTCTCTTGGCCATACTTATGATTTATCATTCATGGCACATTGACGTATTTCATATTCCACATATTTCATTCCTTGACTTTCCATGATGATCATCACAAACATCAACACATAGAATATTTCGAAAATAATAATTTCCAGTTCATCAATAGTGGAGGCTTTAAACACATTAGATCCCTTTCCAAAGCATGGAGCACAATGACTTGTAATCACAACACAAGTTAAAAATTACAAACCAGTGAAACACAGTATCTTGTTAAATACTTCTTCACAAAAGGCAATAAACAATTTCAACTTTTGATTACGTAAGAACTCAAGTCACATTGGAAATATTTATAAGGGAAAGCATTGTGATTTACGATTTACACACGACTTCAAATCAAATGCACTAGTTATAACAACTATGGCCACGTCTTATATCTCACTCTTAGTTCTTTCACTTTTAAGCATATTTATAGATCATCATCAAAAAGAGCATTTGGGATCAAGGTCTTAAGCATAAATATGAACAATAGAGGGTCTTAGGTGCATTGAGTTTTCTTTCACAAATGGGCATAACAACTTGCAATCTAAACATGATTTGAAATCATACTATCTCGACATATTGGGCATACTAGGATACATTACCGACGGAGAACACAAGATGATANCTTGACTTTCCATGATGATCATCACAAACATCAACACATAGAATATTTCGAAAATAATAATTTCCAGTTCATCAATAGTGGAGGCTTTAAACACATTAGATCCCTTTCCAAAGCATGGAGCACAATGACTTGTAATCACAACACAAGTTAAAAATTACAAACCAGTGAAACACAGTATCTTGTTAAATACTTCTTCACAAAAGGCAATAAACAATTTCAACTTTTGATTACGTAAGAACTCAAGTCACATTGGAAATATTTATAAGGGAAAGCATTGTGATTTACGATTTACACACGACTTCAAATCAAATGCACTAGTTATAACAACTATGGCCACGTCTTATATCTCACTCTTAGTTCTTTCACTTTTAAGCATATTTATAGATCATCATCAAAAAGAGCATTTGGGATCAAGGTCTTAAGCATAAATATGAACAATAGAGGGTCTTAGGTGCATTGAGTTTTCTTTCACAAATGGGCATAACAACTTGCAATCTAAACATGATTTGAAATCATACTATCTCGACATATTGGGCATACTAGGATACATTACCGACGGAGAACACAAGACGATATGAGGATTTGGTGCACATGGGAATTAGAAACTTGAAAAACCATCCTTGAAACTTATGCGAATATCATGGAATTCGATTCCAAGAGAGAAGTTTAGCCAACGTACCTTGCTTGAGCTTTCCTTAGGTTACTACAACGTCCCAACACTCCTAGCAATAACAATATATAGGAAGATAGCGAAAATCGGATAATAGTTAGAAGAATTCCCATGGTGTAACTCTCTTAGGAATTTTGTCAAACACCTAGTATGGAAAATAGACTACAAAGATCTACAATGATAATACCTTCCTCCCTTAACTAATTTCAACAAGAAACTAACCAAAATAGTTCATTAACCCCACATACTACAACCTATTGTCACATGCATGGCTTACTTCCAACCCCACAATATACTTGAACTCATAATCTCTTGCATGCAAGCTTAGAAGTAGGACTTACCCGAATAGATGACAATCTAGTGATTGTCTTCCTTGATTTTTGAAGATTGATGCAAGAATATGTGATTAGAATGCTAGATTTCATCCTTCTCTCTCTAAAATACTCTTACCTCTCTCTAAAATCATCAAACATTCCCTTCAAAATGAGCCCCTAAGCCTATTTATCAAAATGAGGTCGGGTTATAAAAATAAGAAAATGGACCCTCCGAACTTAGGTCTGCGATAGGTCTGCGGTCCGCATACCACTTAGGCGGCCGCAACGTGGACCGCAGAATAACTCTCCAAAATTCTTCATGCCAAATCTGCGACGGAACTGCGGACCGTGAAATGGATATGTGATCGCAGAATAGACTGCAAAATGACCTTCGAAATCAACCATTCTTCTGCCCAACTCTGCGACGGGTATGCGGCCCGCGACGGGAGTGGTTCTGTGGTCACGAAACTGATCGCAAAATCGCCTTCTTCTACCAAAAATTTTCATAAACTCCCCAGTACATTCTCTAACCCAAAAAAGTCTATACCGCGCGTAAGTCTACCTCGGCACCACAAAACCTCAAATTCCTTGGCGAAATTTACGGGGCCTTACAATAAAGGCATATATCTACCTGGACATAGCATAAATTTTAGCTACGCATAGATTCTCATCACTTAGTGCGTACGTAGCTCCCACAATTCGTAGCAAATAACAATTTTAAAATCTATGAGGTTAATTCTCTCTTATAAGATTAGGCAAAAGATTTACCTCGTTCCCAAGTCCACTTTCTGATCCACAAATTACTCTAAAAGCCTTAAGCCGGTGCAGAACAATCCAAAACTAGTCAAAGGTTGTACAAACTAATCAATAATTGCTCAAAAGCTTATAATTTAACTATTGGAGGGATTACCCAACCCAATTTGGAAGGTTTCTAAAATTTACCCTCGGGCCCACGCGCTCGGATTCCGGAAATTTTCATAAATAAATGTTACCCATAACCTTACGAACAAAAATATATAATTTTCACCCAATCCCATAAATATTTTCGTTGTCTAATCTCATTTTTATCAAAATCTAGATTTTTCAACCAAATCCTAATATTTCTACAATTTATATGTAAAGAGCTACCCATAATTTATGTATTAAGCTCACATTATGTAGAAATCACTTACCTTCAATAGCTAGGTGAAAATTCCTCTCTTCAAAGCTCCAAAATCGGTTAACAAGTGAGAAAAATGAACAAAAAGACTAAAATCCCGATTATTATTAAGTCACTGCCCAGGTCTGCCTTCTTTGCGATCGTGGACAAGCCCTCGTGATCGCGAAGGCAAAAGTCATGAACTCAGAAAAAGTCCTTTTCGCGATCGCAAGAGGAAACTCGCGAATGTGATGCACTGAGCTGCCCTCTCATCGCGAATGCGTGCCCCACTTGTGAACACGAAAGATAACTGAGTTGCCCAGGCCCAGTATTCTGCGCGAACGCGAAGGACACTTGTCCCAAGCCTTTGCGAATGCGGCCCAGACTTCGCGAACGTGAAGTACAACATCACCCAGTCCCCAATTCCTTCTTCGCAATCGCGAGGGTCCCTATACATTCCGAAGAAGGAAACCAGAACAACACACCAACAGATTTTTGGACTTAGCTTCGAGTGGTCCGAAATGTACCCGAGCCCTCCGAGACCCCGTCCAAATACACCAACAAGTCTATAACTATAATACGGACCTGCTCGAACCACCGGAACACATAAAACAACATCAAAACTATGAATCGCACCCTAAAACCAAATTGAATCAACTTATGAACTTCAACCTCTTGACTAGCTCTGAATGCGCCGAACCATACCTAGACTACTCGGAATGACACCAAATTTTGTGTACAAGTCATAAATTACCATACGAACCTATTTCAAGGCTTGAAATCCCAAAAGGATCTCGATAAGATTAAATTCTACTCCATACCAAATTTAAAGAACTAGAAAACCTTTAATGAACCAACTTTCAACATTAAGCGTTGAAACGCTCCCGGACAACCCGAAATTCGATTCGAATACACACCCAAGTCCAAATCCGATTGGAACCATCAAATCCCGATTCCGAGGTCGTTTACTAAAAATGTTGACTCAAGTCAAACTTGGCCATCTTAGGCCACTATTAAGGAACCAAGTATTCTGATTTCAACCCGAAACCTTCCAAACCTAAGTCAACCATCCCCGCAAGTCATAAAATAGTAAAGGCACATACAAGGATTCTTAATTAGGGGAACGAAGACCTAGAAAGCAAAATGACTGGTTGGGTCGTTACAATAACTATATTAACTTATGGTTTGTATTTAGTTATTTATGTAGTTTACTCAAGATATATTACTCTTGGATGACTGATTAATTCCAGGAGTTTTGGCCAAACTAGTATCTAATGTAATTGTAACGACCCGGCTGGTTGTTTTGAATATTATAACTCCATTCCCCCATTTACTGCTCAATGTATGCCTTGCTATTGATTTATGACTTATCGGGTTAGTTGGTTTGGGTCCGGAAGGAATTTGGAGTGAAATGAGACACTTAGTCTCATAATTGAAACACTAAGTTAGAAAAATAGAGCGGATATGGACCTATGTGTAAACGACCTCGAATTCGAATTCTGATAATTCCAATAGCTCCGTATGGTGATTTTGGACTTAGGAGAGTGTCCGGAAGAAATTTTGGAGGCCCATAGAGGAATTAGACTTGAAATGCCGAAAGTAGAATTTTTAGGATGTTTGACCAAGGGGTTGACTTTTTGATAGCGGGGTTGAAATCCGATTATGAAAATTTTAATAGGTATGTTATGTCATTTATGACTTGTGTGCAAACTTTGAGGTCAATCGGACGTGATTTGATATGTTTCGGCGTTATTTGTAGAAACTAGAAATTTTAAAGTTCAATAGGCTTGAATTGGGGCGTAATTCATGGTTTTAGCGTTATTTGAGGTGATTTGAGGATTCGACTAAGTTCGTATGATATTTTAGGACTTGTTGGTATATTAGGTTGAGGACCCGAGGGCCTCGGGTGAATTTCGGATGGTTAACAAATCAAAAAATTGAACTACAGAACCTGCTGCAATTTCCTTATGTTGGAAATTTCTTCTGCCAGATTCGAGCCCAGAAATCTCTCAGAATCGAGCCCACAACCTGCTAGAATCGAGCCCAGATCGATCCCAGGGTCGAGCCCAGCTTAGTTACTATCTGTCATTGCTATGAAATCTCTGAAAGATTTTTATCTACGGATTACATGAACAGGAAATGTATAAAAATTGATTTGACATTAAACCGCCAGATTTGATAGCATGTCTATTCTTTGCTGGAATTACTGGAAATGAACCATAACTGTGTAACTCATTTCTATCTTAAGTTCCTTATTTATTATTGTTACTTGCTGAGTTGGTTATACTCATACTATACCCTATACTTCGTGTGCAGATCCAGGTATTCCCGGACATAGCGGGTGTTGATCCTTTCGCGCAGTTGATTTTCAGGAGATTTTAAGGTAGCTGCCGTGTTCTGCAGACCTTGTCTCTCCTTCTCTATCTCCTTGTTTACTGTATTTGGTCTCAGACTATTATAGATCATATTTTCCAGACTTGTATTCATATTAGATGCTCATGTACTCAGTGACACCGGGTTTTAAGAGTATTTATATTTGTACGTGTGAGATTTTCTTCTGCTGAAATTAATCATTATGCTTTCGTATTTAAAAGATATATGATTTATTGAGATTGTCGGCTTGCCTAGTATTGAGATGGTCACCATCACGATGGGTTTGGTGTTGGGTCGTGATATGTTGGTATCAGAGCCTAGGTTACGTAGGTCTCACGAGTCTTGGAGATGTCTGTACTTATCTTCGAGAGGCTGCGAAACCCTTAGGAAAATTTTACTTTCTTGTATTCTGTCGTGTGAATTTGTTGATTCTGAAAACTAAATTTCTACTATTCTATTCTCTCACATATGGTGAGGACATGTACTACCGGATCAGATGGTCAGCCACCAGTGCCACCAGTTAGGGCCGCGAGAGGCCGGGGCCGTGGTAGAGGCCGGGGCCGAGGTAGAGGTCGAGGTGTAGCTCGTACCACAATTGGAACAGCACCTATAGTACCACCAGTTATTCCAGCTCAGGAGCAGATTCCAGATATAGTTGAGCCGACAGGATTAGCTCAGGCACCAGCTGTGCCCATTGAGATTGCAGGCATTCAGGAGACTTTGGCCCAGATATTGGCAGCCTGCACTAGTCTTGCTCAGGTGGTTTCGGCTCAGGCCGCACCTGCCACTTTTCAGGCTGGGGGAGGTACTCATACCCCTGTTGCCCGTACTCCAAACCAGGTAGTACATGGACTTCAGATACCGGGAGCGCTACTAACCCAGTCAGTTGCAGCTACTCAGGCCCCGGTAGTTCCTGTTATGGCAGACGATGAGCAGAGGAGACTTGAGAGATTTGAGAGGCTTCGACCTCCACTATTTAGCGGTACTGAGTCAGAGGATGCTCATGATTTTCTGGATAGGTGCCAACGGATGCTTCAGACAACATGTATTCTGGAGACCAGTGGGGTCTCATTCACTACTTTTCAGTTTTCTGGGGCTGCACGCAGATGGTGGGAGACTTATGAGAGGTGTAGGCCTGTTGACGCAACACCCCTTACTTGGCATCAGTCCTTCGTGGCCTTTTTGGAGAAGTTCGTACATCCGTCCCGCAGAGAAGAGCTGCGCAGACAGTTTGAGTAGCTTCGCTAGTGTGATATGTCCATGACGCGGTACGAGATGAGATTTTCTGAGTTGGCTCGTCACGTAGTCTGGTTGGTTCCCACTGATAGGGAGAGGATTAGGAGGTTCATTGATGGCCTCACATTTCAACTGCGATTACTTATGACTAGAGAGGGAGTATCTAGTGCTACTTTTGATAAGGTGGTGGACATTGCTCGGCAGATAGAGATGGTTCGTAGCCAGGAACATGGAGAGAGAGAGAGAGGCTAAAAGGCCTCGTGGTCTGGGTGATTATAGAGGTGTTCCTTTAGGGGGTCAGTTTCACCGTGGTAGGGGTCGATCTTATAGACACGCTCAGATGGGTCGTCCAGCTCATCGTGGTGCATCAGCTAGCCATGGTTCTTACAGTGCTTACTCAGGCCAATCTTCAATTCAGTGCACTACTAGCACAGAGTTCTTATCATGCCTCGTCCGCACAGGCTTCTGCAGGTCATTCCTCAGGTTATCAGGAGCAGCAGTTCCGTTAGAGGAGGGGTTGTTTCGAGTACGGAGAACTTGGTCATTTCAAGAGAGAGTGTCCTAGGCTGTTGAGTAGGGTTTCACAGTAGAGTTCTCAACCGACGGCACCAGCACCATCAGTTACACCACCCACCCTGCCTTTTCAGGGTGGGGGTCAGGTAGCTAGGGATCGCGCAAGAGGGGGAGGCCGATCAGGAGGCGGGAAAGCTCGATTCTATGCTTTTCCTGCCAGGCCAGATGTTGTTGCCTCAGACGCAGTGATCACAGGTATTGTTTCAGTGTGCCATAGGGAGGCTTCTATATTATTTGACCCTGGTTCCACTTATTCATATGTATCATCATATTTTTCTCATTATCTGGATATGCCCTGTGAGTCCTTAGTTTAACTTGTTTGTGTATCTACACCGGTGGGCGATATTATTACTGTGGATCATGTGTATCGGTCGTGTGTGGTAACTATTGGGGAACTGGAGACTAGAGTTGATCTCGTATTACTCGGTATGGTTGATTTCGATGTAATCCTGGGTATGGATTGGTTGTCTCCATATCATGCTATTCTGGACTGTCACATAAAAATCGTGACGTTGACGTTGACGATGTCGGGGTTGCCAAAGTTTGAATGGAGGGGTTCTCTAGATCTTGTTCCTAGCAGGGTAATTTCTTATTTAAAGGCCCAACATATGGTTGGAAAGGGATATTGATTTCGGTATTGACTTGGTGCAGGGCACTCAGCCCATTTCTATTCCTTTGTATCGTATGGCACCAGCTGAGTTAAAAGAATTGATAGAGCAACTTCAAGAACTCATTGAAAAGGGGTTTATTAGGCCTAATGTATCACCTTGGGGTGCACCGGTTCTGTTTGTGAAAACGAAAGATGGTACTATGCGGATGTGCATT